>JAAALK010000286.1:45465513-45537513 GCA_019279435.1 Zizania palustris | reverse complement strand
ATTCCACCTCTATGCCCATGGCATATATGGATCTATTTAAAAGTATAGATTGTTAAACAGTATTTCACAGACCAAGAATTGTAAAAAAACTTGTATTTCAGATTTTATTCAGTTATACCATCTAAAATAAGAATCTACACCATTTAAGAGTTCGTATTGTAAAATCAAAATACTCACAGAATCTTCCAAAATCAGACTAGTGTGAATGCATGACACCATAGCAGCCTTTAGTGACTAGCGTGTCTACCTTAAGCAAATAATCGACTACGCGTAGCAATCACAACTCAGAAATACACGTTTCTACAACATACAGTAGCTTACCAAGCTAAAAGGTAACACTGTTTTTTAGGTTCTAAGCAAACAGATTCGGTTAAAGGGATTGTTCATCTCGCCTGTTGCTTCAGAGCAAGTCCCTGACCTTTTACTGGTCTTCTTTTAAGAGAAATTTTACGGTACTTCGGAGCACATTTTTCAATGTTAATTTTGGTATCTCCTGTACTAAAGCCTATACTAAAGGTACCAAAATTAACACTGAAAAATAAATATATTAAAATCACCCATTCTTTTAAGCCTCTGCCAGGACCAAGGGGATCGTTATACACAACCACATGACTGGAGCTTCAATTACACGCCCAAATAAACATGGCTAGTTAAAAATATCATCACAGTATTATTGACTGGTGAAACACTGGAGCTACCACAATCACGATATTTTTCAAATTATTTAAAATTGTAACTGCATGCGAGGATTATCCAATAAACATTAGAACATCCCCAGGAGCAGCTGAATGCTGAAACTCATGTCATGGACTCCTAATTTTCAGTAGCACATTCCTTACACAAGCTATGGAAACATAGCATTGTTGCCATTGTACTAGCAACTTGTTATGGTTGGTTCACTTGGTTGATAACTGAAGCCTTCAAAGCATCTTCAGCTGTAACTTTCTGTGGAACAAAATCTGAGAAAAAAAATCAGAGAAATGGATTGTAAGTAACGATATTGCTAAAAGGCTAAGGAACATGACAAGTCTTCACGGCTTAAAATAGGCATCCAGGATTCTAAGAAAATAAACGTTGACCTGAGAGAAACTTGTATCTTTTCTGGTTGCACACTGCTGTGCTGAAAAGGAGAGCAGACATGCTGTGAGATACAGCAAGAAAAAGGATAAAAGCGATACAAAATGAACAATTTCTTCAACCTCATAGAAGAGCAATGAACTTTAATCACAATTCTGTATGTATAGGACTAGGGCTTAAAGATGTTAAAGGTATCCATATATTGGATGCAAATACTGCCATCCCAGATCATAAGACACATGTTTTCAGGGTTGTTTTTCCAGGGTGTCAATATTACATGATAACTCCATCAAGAAGTTGTAATAAGTGGGCACCAAAAAATTTGTGCAAGTACTCAAAGCATAAAACTTTATGGACTCCTGAGGTTATTTTGTAGGTCACTGAAAAAAGTAGAGCATAGAGCAAAGGCCAAGGTCAACAAATATGGCTCTTAAGCAAGCAAACTTTGAAATGCAATGCAAGTTATGCAACACCTGTACTAAGAGTGTGAAATTTATCAACTTATTTTCACCATTGACAAAGAGCTATGTCTGTCCAATTTCAGAACACACATGGATTTGAATATCTATGTTGGATGGCATAAACATACCAATTCATGTCACACTGGCTTGCACAGGAATTAAAAATATTTCTTTGACTGCATAAATCATTAGCTCATCAATATCCACGCGGACATCAGAAAAATGTGTTATGAACAGACTTATAATCATTACATTGATAGTTGGGCATGGTTTCTCAATAAAAAGGGGGACAAACAAAGGTAATGACAAGATCATTCTGTGTATAACAAAACCTAAGTATGTTTCTGAAGAGCATCCTAATTCCTAAGTATATTTGGAACTAGAAATTCATGAGCTTGAAGAAGGCATGCTTCTGGTCTGCTGGCAGTAGGTAACCATTTGATATAGTAACTTGTAGGACACATCATCTGATCATCACCTCTTCACCCAATCTTTGAGACAATATTTATCTTTTGGATCTTGTAAGTGGAATCTTTCCAGCCAATGATCTTGGGGCATGTCATGGGCTGACTTGGGCCAGCCGCAGCATCAGCCCATCCAAGCACTGGCCAGCCCATGAGGGCAATCATCGTTAATTAGGACTTTTGATAGTTTCCTTAATGGTTAAGATTGGGTTTCTTTAGTGAGTACGATTCATGTTAGTTAAATCTGTTAGGCCCTATAAATAGATGTAAGCCTTTCAGGCAAAGACAAGCGATGAATAAAGATTAGTCTACAATCTCTGCCCTAGTCCTTGAAGTCTCCCCGTTCTTTGTCTCCCCTGTTCTACAAGATAGCGCAGCGAGGGGATTCTCTCCGTGCCGGTTACGAGCTACGCAGCCAAGGTCCTCCCGCCTAGGATTTGAGTCCTGTACAACTTAGTATCAACATCCAAAAGAGCCTCCGCCATGCTACCCGCCAAACACCACACCACCGCCGTTGGTGATCACCACACCTCCACAGCCACCGATCACCACACCCCCCCCCCCCCACCGCTCAGCCTCAATCAGACCACCCATGCCACCATTGCCGCCACAAACATGTCGAAGCAGGACGACTCTCACCTACCTTGGCCGAGATGATGGCCCAGCTCTGGGACCTCACCACTGTCGTCCGTGCCCTATCCATGATCACCGCTGATAATTCTCAGACAATTCAGCGTCTTCAACCTCCACCACACCATGGGGGTCCCCGCCGGCCCTTCCACAAACCAGTGAGCACCACAACAATCGATCTCCGTGGTTCCAAAGATAGACTTCCCCAAGTATGATGGTAAGGGCGACCCGTTGCCATTCATCAACCGTTGCGAGTCGTACTTCCATCAACAACGCATCATGGAGAAAGAGAAAGTATGGATGGCTTTATACCATCTTCTCGAAGCCGCACAACTATGGTACATGCTGATTGAGAAGGATGAGGGCACTCCAACATGGTGACGATTCTCAGAGCTCCTGAATTTACGTTTTGGACCGCCCCTTCACTCTAACCCTTTGGGCGAGCTTGCTGCTTGCAACGCACGAGGTCCGTAGAGAGTTTCAAGAACGCTTCTAGGCCTTACTACCTCGTGCAGGTGCCCTCACGGAAGAGCAAAGCATTCAGCTATTTACAGCAGGATTGCAATCTCCGCCCAACCTCGACGTGGAAATTCAGAATCCACAATCTCTCGCCGTCGCCATGAGCTTAGCCCGCAAGTTGGAGCTTCGCAAGCAGTGTGTCGCCACCCTAGTCCCGACCCCCACACCAACACAACATCAGGGACCAGGGACTCCTACCCACACTGCCAGCCCACTTGGCACTCCTAGCGTTGTTCCCACCACCGACCTCTACAACAACACCGGTCATGGTAGTGGAACAGTCGATAAAACAACTGTACAAGCCTCCCAGGAAGAGGTGGAAGAACGCCGTCGCCTCAGGCTCTGCTTCAACAACAATGATAAATACGGTCCTGGTCACCACAGGGTTTGCCCGCACATCTTCCTCCTCGACTTGGCCATCAACGATAATTCCACACCAACTGACCACAGGAACACCGATCCACAGGATCACTCTCCACGTCATCACCAGTGTTCGTCCATGCGAAATAATGCAAGTGTTTGCGCACATGGATAGCACCTCGCTTATTGCCCTCCTCGACTTAGGTGCCACCCACAACATCATCTCCGAGAAAGCAACCGATATTACCTCCCTACATCACCTCCCTCACGACTAGTTGCAAGTCAAGTTGGCCACCGATGAGCGCATGACGTGCCTAGCGTGTGCCACAAACGCCGCTTTCAAGATCGGCGATGAAGAATTTCAAGCAGATTTCTACACACTGCTCTGGTCGACTACGACATAGTCCTAGGAACAAAATGGCTAGCATCACTCGGGGCAATCACCTAGGATTTTAGTACACTCTCCATGTCCTTTGGCACAGGGGTCACAGGGTTTCCTGGCGGCTAGCGCGCCTTTCCAGTCCATCACATTGGAAGACGTCGACAGTACCTCGCCCGCTCTGCCAACTCGAGGACGAGCTGGTTTTCAAAGGAGGGGGAGATGTCATGGGCTGCCTTGGGCCAGTTGCAGCATCAGCCCATCCAAGCACCAGCTAGCCCATGAGGACAATCATCGTTAATTAGGACTTTTGATAGTTTCCTTAATGGTTAAGAATTAAGATTATGTTTCTTTATTGAGTACGATTCATGTTAGTTAATCTGTTAGGCTCTATAAATATAGATGTAAGCCCTTCAGGCAAAGACAAGCAAGGAATAAAGATTAGTCTACAATCTCTGCCCTAGTTCTCTGAAGCCTCCCCCGTTCTCTAAAGTCTCCCCCATTCTACAAGATAGCGCAGCGAGGGGATTCTCCCCGTGCCAACTACGAGCTACGCAGCCAAGGTCCTCCTGCCCTAGGGTTTGAGGTCCTTGACAGGGCATCTATAAAGTGCATTAGCGACTAGATGCTGGTTCACCCACACGTATTGTTCCTACTTTAGCCCTAGACTAATTGTTCTTTCTCTTCTGGTTTGACAAACCTAACTACAGATGGGAAATACTATCGGACTATCATTCTCGTTCCACTCCTGGTAGGTTCTTCATCCCTTTGAAGATTGAAAAAAAAAAGACGGATCCTAAGTAACGGGACTCGGGACACATGCAGTTTATATTTCCACTCAAAAAATATAAGATAGCAGAAAGTTTCCACAGCTTATGTTGTTTTGAATTTTGATGATGATGTACTGATATCTTAGTAGAGTAGGCCACCCCTGTTCTGCCAACTTGAGATTTTTCATTTTTTTGTGTGCTGTTTGAAAGGTTGGGATTGAAAGGCTTTGTTGTTGTTGTTTTCTGTGTGCTGTTTGAATGTTTCTACAATTTTTCCCAAACTTATGTAAATACAGCATCTTAGCATTTCTATACAATCTGCAGTTTCAACATAGCAATAAAGAAACTCTTTACTTGTGAATAGAAATAAATAAAATTTTGAAATGAACATGAACATTGAGCAACTTACAAAGATTATCATAAGCAATTGACTTCTTCCGATCCTTCAGGGCATTTCGATAAGCATCCTCAGAAAACCTCTTCAAGAACATCTCCTGCAGTTAATGATTTATAGGTGTAAATGATAAATATAACACCAACCACATCAGATCTTAGAAGAGGAATGAACAAATGAAAACAGCGTTGCCAAAATGTCATGTCCAGGCGTTACGGCCAGACATACACTAGACAGCACCGGGCGCGCGATGTGCGTCGCGCAGCAGCACGCGCGTCGCACACGGTTGGCGCACAGGAGGAAATCAGTGCAAGTGCTTGAGATGGAAACTAGATAGCTTGCTGATTTAATCCCTTCCTAATTAGCAGATAGCTTGCTGTTTTAATCCCTTCCTAATTAGCAGATAGCTTGCTGTTTTAATCCCTTCCTAATTAGCTGTGTTTTCCTTTAGTTAGTTCCTAAATAAGTGGGCTGATAGCCACATAATCAGGGATAGCCTTCTATCTATAGTCCTTTCCTAGTTAGCAGCTCTTTCCTTGCATTAGGGGGGGCTGTTGGCTATATAAGCATGTAAGTAGTCCTGGAAGAAGCAAGCAATAAGAATATCCTCTATCTCCCACTCTCTCTAAAGCCTGCGGTTGAGGGGTTTAACCTCACCGGAGAAGACGGGCAATGGCTACGAGCTACGTAGCCGAGGTCCGGCCAGTCAGGGGTTTAACGCCCTTGACAACTTGGTATCACAATCCCAGCGATCCTCGCCTTCTTGTCCTGCCTCTACAGTACCGGCCACCGACCCTTCTTCACCGAGCATCACCACGCCCTGCGTCGCTCTGGCCATGGGTGACGACCTCCGCGCCACCATCGAGAACCTCGCCAAGGCCGTCCAGGCGCTCCAAGCCACCGCCGAGGCAAATTCTAGGGCGATCCAAGCCCTGTCCACCGACCAGTCGTCCCCCACCGGCCATCGCCAACAGATGGGCGAGCACCACAACGACCGTCCGCCGAGGTTCCAGAAGATGGACTTTCCACACTATGATGGCAAGTCTGACCCGCTCATCTTCATCAACCGTTGCGAGTCCTTGTTAGCATATTCAATAGATATGTGGTCGGCCAGGCGGTTTATATCCCTTGACAAGGGGTTATCTTCAAGACTAGTAATTCAGTTATAAGTAGTTATCACCTTGCCTCTATATATGTACCTAAGCATGGCTCATCAATAGATATTCCATTCTATTCCATTCTCCTTCATGGTATCAGGAGACCGGGTTCCCCCTCCCTCTCTACCTTCCGCTGCCCTCCCTGATCGAGACAGGGAACCCCTCTTCCTCCCTCCCTTCGGCTGCCCTCCCTGTTCTGCATGGCCGGGTCTCCCCCCACCTCTGTCGTCAACCCTGTCGACCTCGTCCATCGCAACGACAACGACGAGCCAAGGTGTCTCGCTGACACCCACATGGCTGCCTGTGAGGCTGCTCTTGCAGAAGCACAGGCCGCTGAAGAAGAAACTGCTGCTGCCTCTTCCGATCGCGACGCTGCCACCGAGCGCATCCGTGCTGCTCTAGCACGAGCAGCCAAAGCTCGGGCCGCCGCCGCCGCTGCGGCTGACCCCATCGCGCCTCCTCCAGGGGATGGCCTGGACGTCTCCAACGCCATGGCCCTCCACGAAGCAGCCGCCATCCTCAACCTCCACGCTCAGGCGGTCTCCGTCAGAACGCCCGCAGCCTGGTTCCCATCACCCTTGACACAGCCGGCAACTACTCAAGATGGCGCGAACAATTCCTCCTCGCCATCACAAAGTATTCGCTGCAAGATCATCTCTTTAGCGACCACGCCACCTCGGCCCTTCCTGATTGGACGCGGATGAACGCCGTGGTCAAATCTTGGCTCTACAGCATGACTTCTTCTAATCTTGCTGAGGCCGTCATTGATCACCGCGCCACCGCCCGAGAAGCTTGGCTTGCCATCGAGGGTCACTTTCTTGGGAATCAGGAGACCTGTGCTTTACACCTTGACGCCAAGTTTCGCGCCTTCGCGCAAGGGGATCTTTCCATCACCGAGTACTGCAAGCGTTTCAAGAAGATGGCCGACGATCTTGGCGATCTTGGCGAACACGTGACCGACCGCACCTTGGTCCTCAACGTTATTCGCGGGCTCAACGAACGCTACAGGGACATCGGTGTTCACCTCCGGCGCGGGCGCCCCTTTCCCGCCTTTGCCGCTGTTCGAAATGAGCTTCTCCTTGAGGAGATCAATATGGTTCAGCACCTCGCTGCCCCCCCACTGCCTTCGTCGTTGTCCCCTCTGCACCCCAGCAGTCCGCACCAACTGAAGGCAGCACACCTCGAACCGGCACCCCAAAACAGAACAAGAAAAAGAAACAGAAGGGGCGCAATTCTTCAGGTGGCCCTCCTGCCCCAGCCGGCAGCAGCCCCTCCCCCAATCCCGGATCCACCACCGGGCCCAACGGGACGTGGCCCTCCTACAATCCGTGGACAAGGTCCATCCAGATGTGGCCCGGCCCACGTACTCCTCCCCTGGCCCAGCTCCCTCAAGGCCGGATGGGTCCCCAACAGCAGCAAGCAATGCTTGCATTCCAGGGGCCCCAACAATTTTCACAGATAGCTCAACAAAATCCACATCAGCCGCTATTTTTTCCTCCCTACGGGACCCCTGCAGGACCTCTGTTGCAGCCACAACAGCAAGCTTTGTCACCCTAGACCCCTCAGGCACCGCAACAGCCCATGATAGGAGCTTCGGCTTGGGACCAGAGCTCCCTCGCCTCCACATTCAGCACCATGACTCTCACCCCTCCGGTAAATAACGACTGGTATTTCGATACTGGTGCTTCCTCCCACATGACATCCCATGATGGTACCCTCTCTCACTATTCGGTTCCACGGTATCCCTCTCCCACTTCTATTGTTGTCGGTAATGGTTCACTCCTCTCAGTCGCCGCGACTGGGACTGACATATCTTGGCCCCCTTACTTTAAATAATGTTCTTGTTTCGCCACAGCTCATCAAGAATCTTATTTCCGTTCGCCAATTCACTATCGATAATAACTGTTCTGTGGAATTTGACCCTTATGGTTGCTCTGTGAAGGATCTTCTCACAGGGGACCGTGACCATCAGGTGCAATAGCTCCGGACCACTCTACCCTCTGCAGGTTCCAGTGGCGCACTCTCTTGTTGCGGGCTCCACACCAGCTTCACTTTGGCACCGACGTCTTGGTCACCCTGGTCGCGAAACTCTTTCCAAACTTGTTTTGGCCATTCCCGCTTGTAATAAAGACTTGGATTCTATATGTCATGCGTGTCAGTTAGGACGACATGTTCGTCTTCCTTTTGGTACTTCAGTCTCTAGGGCATCGAACAACTTTGCTCTTATTCATTGTGACTTGTGGACATCTCCTGTTGTTAGTGTCTCTGGTTACAAATATTACTTAGTTGTTCTCGATGACTGCTCACATTACTTGTGGACATTCCCCCTTCGGCTAAAGTCTGACACATTCATGACATTATCTAACTTTTTTGCCTATGTCTCTACCCAGTTCGGTGCTCGCATTCAGGCCGTCCAAACAGACAACGGCCGGGAGTTTGACAACTCCACCGCTCGCACTTTCTTTACGACACATGGCATCCTCTTCCGCATGTTGTGCCCCTACATGTCTCCACAGAACGACGTCTCCACAGAACGGTAAGGCCGAACGGATCATTCGTACCACTAATGACGTTATCCGCTCTCTTTTGTTTCAGGCGGGCATGCCTCCTTCATATTGGGCTGAAGCGTTGCACACTGCGACTCTACTCCTCAACATCTTACCTACCAAGACCCTTGACTTCTCGACCCCGCACTTTGCCCTCCATGGAAGTGCGTCCGTCCTACGATCATCTTCGAGTCTTCGGTTGTAAGTGTTATCCCAATCTCTCGGCCACTGCTCCCCATAAACTTTCACCCCGCTCCGCCCTTTGTATCTTCCTGGGATACTCTGCTCACCACAAGGGTTACCACTGTCTTGATCCTACCACCAATAGGATCATTATTTCTCGTCATGTCATCTTCGACGAAACCTCATTTCCCTTTGCGAGCAACCCTCACCTCCCAATGCTACGGATTTACCTTTTTAGATGAATTTCCTAACACGGCAGCCACTCCCATAGGGCTGCCAATTTTATCTTCTACAGGTACCTCTCCCACCGTACCACTTTTGGCGCCACTGGTTCCACCAGGATATCACACCCTACCTCGCGCGGGTGTTGTGCCACGCGCGGCCACGGGTCCCTCGACACCCACCGTACCACGCGCGGCCCCGACTTCGTCTTCGACGCCTACCCCCGTGCCATGCGCAGATGCCACGTCTCCTGCACTCCCACGTGCGGGACCGGCTATGCGTGTGTACTCCAGGCGTCCCCGACCAGCCGAGCCTCCTCCTCCAGCGGCATCCACTACTTCCCCAGCACCGGTGCCGCTACCTCCTAGTGCCATCGCCGTTACCCCAACGGTGAACCATCATCGCATGACGACACGAGCCAAGGATGGGTTCCGAGTACCATCCCTGTTCCATGCCACACCACTATCTCCAGTACCGAAGACTTTTCGTGGTGCCCTTGCCGACCCCAATTGGCGGGCTGCCATGGAAGAAGAACATGCTGCCCTCATCAAAAACCAGACTTGGGATCTGGTTCCTCGCCCGCGGCATGCCAACATTGTCACCGGTAAATGGATATTCAAGCACAAGTTCCTCGCCAACGGTTCCTTGGAGCGCTACAAAGCACGTTGGGTCCTCCGCGGCTTCACTCAACGTCCAGGCATCGACTTTACAGAGACATTCAGCCCTGTTGTCAAGTCTGCCACAGTTCGCACAGTTCTCTCGTTGGCTATCTCCCGCAAGTGGCTTGTTCATCAGCTCGATGTCAAGAATGCTTTCCTCCACGGCACTTTGACAGAGACAGTGTTTGCAGCTCAGCCGTCTGGTTTTGAAGACCCTGTTCACCCAGACTTTGTTTGCCGGCTCAACAAGTCTCTTTATGGGTTGAAGCAAGCCCCTCGTGCTTGGTACAGTCGCTTTGCCACGCACTTGGTCTCCCTTGGTTCGTAGAAGCCAAGTCAGATACTTCGCTGTTCATCTACCGTCGTGGCACTGATACAGCTTATCTGCTTCTCTACGTGGATGACATCGTTCTCACCGCTTCCTCAGCACAGCTCCTACGGCAAATTATCTCAGCTCTTCAACAAGAATTTGCCATGAAGGATCTGGGTGAGCTCCACCATTTCCTGGGGATGCAGGTTCAGCGCGGTGATGATGGTATGATTCTCTCTCAGCGACAGTACATGCTTGACATCCTGGACCGAGTAGGCATGACAGAGTGCAAACCTTGCAATACGCCAGTCGACACTAACCCCAAAGTTTCTGCCGACTCTGGGACTCCAGTCGCCGATCCTTCAGATTACCGCAGCCTTGCTGGTGCCCTGTAGTATCTGACCTTTACGCGACCAGACATCTCCTATGCCGTACAGCAGGTTTGTCTCCACATGCATGATCCTCGAGAGGCTCACCTTGCTGCTCTCAAGCGCATTCTTCGGTACATTCGGGGTACTTTACATCTGGGACTTCTTCTTCGGCCTTCGATGCTGGATGACTTGGTGGTCTATACTGATGCCGACTGGGCTGGTTGTCCAGACACTCGCAAGTCCACCTCGGGCTACGCTGCGTTCCTTGGCGACAACCTGGTTTCTTGGTCGTCTAAACGGCAGAACACCGTCTCCCGCTCCAGTGCTGAAGCAGAGTATCGCGCCGTGGCCAATGGCGTCGCTGAGGCTTCCTGGCTTCGGCAGCTTCTTCATGAGCTTCATACCCCGCTTCACCGCGCCACTCTTGTCTACTGCGACAACATTAGCGCGGTCTACATGTCTTCTAATCTAGTCCAGCATCAGCGAACGAAGCATATCGAGATCGATCTTCACTTCGTCCGTGAGAAGGTGGCCATGGGTGCCGTTCGGGTCCTTCATGTCCCCACGACATCTCAGTTCGCCGACGTCTTCACCAAAGGGCTGCCCTCTTCGGTGTTCACTGAATTTCGGTCCAGCCTGAATGTCCGTGGCTAAGCACCGACGTTCAGACTGCGGGGGCGTGTTAGCATATTCAATAGATATGTGGCTGGCCAGGCTGTTATATCCCTTGGCAAGGGGTTATCTTCAAGACTAGTAATTCAGTTATAAGTAGTTATCACCGTGCCTCTATATATGTACCTAAGCATGGCTCATCAATAGATATTCCATTCTATTCCATTCTCCTTCAGTCCTACTTCCATCAACAGCGAACCATGGCAGAAGAAAAGGTATGGATGGCCTCCTACAACCTCGAGGATGTGGCCCAGCTATGGTACATCCAGTTGCAGGAGGACGAGGGAACGTCGCGCTGGAACCGCTTCAAGGAACTTGTAACGCCCGAAGTCCGACTTCGAGGGTTACAGAACTCCTCAACTTGCGATTCGGTCCGCCCCTCCGCTCGGCGCCGCTGTTTGAGCTCACCGAGTGCCGGCGTACGGGGTCCGTGGAAGAGTACTCAAACCGCTTCCAGGCTCTTCTTCCTCGCGCAGGTCGCCTTGAGGAGACCCAACGCGTCCAGCTGTACACAGGCGGGTTGCTTCCGCCGTTGAGCCATGCAGTCCGCATCCACAACCCAGAGACGCTCGCGGCCGCAATGAGCCTCGCCCGTCAGGTCGAGATGATGGAGATCGACCAGCCGGCCCCGACTCCAACGCGGCCAACCTCGCGAGGTCTTCTCCCTCCACCGGCGCCACGGCCAGCGATCGTCGCGCCTCCACAACAGCTCGCGCTCCCGGCACCCCCAGTGGGCGTCCCCCCAGCCCACGGCTCGAGCAACCATAAAAGACTAACTCTGGAGGAACAGACGGAGCGGTGGCGTCTGGGGCTCTGTTTTAACTGTAACGAAAAATACACTCGTGGCCACAACAGATTCTGCAGGCGCATCTTCTTCGTCGACGGAGTAGAGATCGACGACACCGAAGACACCACCGCGGGGGCTGACGCCGAGGCACCCTACTTCTCACTGCAGGCCTTGGCCGGGGTGCCCACGGCGAGTACCATGCAGATTGCAGTAACGCTTGGGGCCACGTCCCTCGTCGTGCTACTCGATTCAGGAAGCACGCACAACTCCATCTCAGAGGAGGCAGCGCGACGCACCGGCTTACCACTACGACACCGACCCCGTCTTACGGCCATGGTTGCCAATGGTGAACGGATCACCTGCGAGGGCGTCATCCGTGACGTGCCCCTCCTTATCACTGGTGACCCATTCCCAACAGACCTCTTCGTCATGTCGCTTGCAGGATATGACGTCGTCCTCGGCACCAAGTGGCTCGGCGCAAGGGGACCCATCGTTTGGGTCTCTCTCACCAGTGCATGTCCTTCCAGCACGGAGACCACACCGTCTGCTGGCAAGGTGTGCCATCGCCGACCGCGCTGCGTCTTCATACAACCATCGCAGAAGCCGCGGATGTCCTCCTCGACGGGCTGCTGGGTACCTTCGCCGACGTCTTCGCAGAGCCAACAGGCCTTCCGCCAGCCCGGGGCCAAGATCACCGCATCATCCTCAAGCCCGACGCATCCCCGGTGGCAGTGCGCCCGTACAGGTACCCGGTCGCCCACAAGAACGAACTAGAGCGGCAGTGTGCTTCCATGATCGAGCAGGGCATCGTCCGCCGCAGCGACTCGTCGTTCTCTTCACCAGTCCTCCTCGTGAAGAAATCGGACGGGTCATGGCGCTTCTGCGTGGATTACCGCGCCTTGAATGCACTAACCATCAAGGACGCCTTCCCCATTCCGGTGGTCGATGAGCTCCTTGACGAGCTCCACGACGCGCGCTTCTTCACCAAGCTTGACTTACGGTCGGGGTATCATCAAGTGCAGATGCGGCCCGAAGATGTGCACAAGACCGCGTTCCGCACGCATGATGGCTTGTACGAGTTCCTGGTGATGGCGTTCGGCCTCTGCAACGCGCCAGCCACATTCCAGGCGCTCATGAACGATGTTCTCCGACCGTTCCTCCGCCGGTTTGTCCTCGTCTTCTTTGATGACATTTTAATCTACAACAAGACATGGGCCGACCATCTGCGACACCTTCGTGCGGTCTTCTCCGAGCTTTGGCGCCAGCAACTCTTCGTCAAGCGCTCCAAGTGTGCCTTCGGCGTAGCCTCAGTCGCGTACCTCGGCCACGTCATATCCGAGGCGGGCGTCGCCATGGACCCGACCAAGGTGCGGGTCATCCATGAGTGGCCGACTCCTCGCTCGGCTCGGGCGGTCCGCGGTTTCCTCGGCTTGGCAGGGTACTATCGCAAGTTCGTCCTGAATTATGGGACCATCGCCGCCCCCTTGACTGCCCTCCTCAAGAAAGATGGTTTCCAGTGGTCCGACGGGGCAGCGGCGGCCTTCGACGCCCTCAAGACAGTCGTCTCCTCTGCTTCGACCCTCGCCATGCCGGACTTCACCAAACCATTCGTCGTCGAATGTGACGCTTCGTCACACGGCTTCGGCGCCGTCCTCGTCCAGGATGGCCATCCGGTGGCTTTCTTCAGCAGGCCGATAGCGCCCCGTCACCGCGCCCTCGCCGCCTATGAGCGCGAGCTCATCAAACTAGTGCAAGCGGTTCGGCATTGGCGGCCATACCTCTGGGGGCGTCGCTTCCTCGTCAGGACCGACCACTACAGCTTGAAGTACCTACTTGATCAGCGCCTCGCGACAATCCCCTAGCATCATTGGGTGGGCAAGCTTCTGGGCTTCGACTTCACCGTCGAGTATAAGGCTGGGGCGGCGAACGTCGTGGCCGATGCTCTCTCCCGCCGCGACACTCCAGAGGAAGGGACTGTCTTGGTCCTGTCCGGGCCGTGCTTCGACTTCATTGCACGACTTCGGCAAGCACAGCTCACTGACCCGGCACTCGCCGCCATCCACGCCGAGGTACGCGCGGGCTCCCATGGGGCTCCTTGGACGGTGGTCGATGGCATGGTGCAGTATGCGGGCCGCCTCTACATCGCGTCGGCGTCCCCCCTCCTGCACGAGGTTCTCCGGGCTGTCCATGACGAAGGCCATGAAGGGGTACAACGCACTCTCCACCGACTCCGACGCGATTTTCATTTTCCTAACATGAAACAGGAGGTACAAGACTTTGTCCGCGGGTGCGTCACGTGCCAGCGATACAAATCGGAGCATTTGCAGCCGGCCGGTCTTCTTCTTCCTCTGCCGGTGCCACAGGGAGTGTGGACGGACGTCGCCATCGACTTCATCGAGGCGCTTCCTCGCGTACGGGGCAAGTTGGTCATCCTCACCGTGATCGACCGATTCAGCAAATATGCCCACTTCATCCCGCTCGCTCACCCGTACTCCGCCGAGTCTATTGCCCAAGCATTCTTCGCCGACATCGTCCGTCTCCACGGCGTGCCACAGTCCATCGTGTCCGACCGCGACCCGGTCTTCACGTCGACATTCTGGCGCGAGCTCATGCGCTTGGTGGGCACCAAGTTACATATGACGACTACTTTCCACCCGCAGTCGGATGGGCAGTCCGAGGCGGCCAACAAAGTCATCATCATGTACCTTCGCTGCCTCACAGGCGATCGGCCACGCCACTGGGTGCAGTGGCTCCCATGGGCGGAGTTCGTATTCAACACGGCATACCAGAGCTCACTTCGGGACACCCCGTTCAGGGTCGTGTATGGGCGCGACCCACCATCCATCCAGTCCTATGAGCCTGGTGACACACGCGTGGCGACCGTTGCAAAGACCATGGCAGAACGCCAGGAGTTCCTCTCTGACATCCGCGCTCGCCTGGAGCAAGCGCAGGCGGTTCAGAAGCATCACTATGACCAGGGCCATCGTGATGTGGCGTACAGGGTGGGTGACTGGGTGCTGCTCCGTCTTCGTCAGCGCCCGGTGGCGTCACTGCCTCAGGCCACCTCCGGCAAGCTCAAGCCGCGCTACTTCGGGCCCTATCGCGTCACTGAGATGATCAACGAGGTTGCTGTTCGCCTAGCTCTTCCACCTCAGGCTCGCCTACACGACGTGTTCCACGTGGGTCTCCTGAAGAAATTCCACAGCGCACCGCCAGAGGCGCCTCCACCGCTTCCACCGGTCCTTCACGGCGCCATTGCTCCAGAACCTGACCGCGCTGTCCGACGGCGCGTCGTTCAGGGCGTTCAGCAGGCCTTGGTCCAGTGGAGGGGGCAGTCTGCGGCATCAGCCACTTGGGAAGATGTTGACACGTTTAAAGCTCGGTACCCGGCCTTTTAGCTCGAGGACGAGCTGCCTCTCAAGGAGGGGAGAGGTGTCATGTCCAGGCGTTACGGCCAGACATACACTAGACAGCACCGGGCACACGATGTGCGTCGCGCAGCAGCACATGTGTCGCACACGGCTGGCGCACAGGAGGAAATCAGGGCAAGTGCTTGAGATGGAAACTAGATAGCTTGCTGATTTAATCCCTTCCTAATTAGCAGATAGCTTGCTGTTTTAATCCAATCCTAATTAGCAGATAGCTTGTTGTTTTAATCCCTTCCTAATTAGTTGTGCTTTCCTTTAGTTAGTTCCTAAATAAGTGGGCTGATATCCACATAATCAGGGATAGCCTTCTATCTATAGTCCTTTCCTAGTTAGCAGCTCTTTCCTTGCATTAGGGGGGGCTGTTGGCTATATAAGCATGTAAGCAGTCCTGGAAGAAGCAAGCAATAAGAATATCCTCTATCTCCCACTCTCTCTAAAGCCTACGGTTGAGGGGTTTAACCTCACCGGAGAAGACGGGCAGCGGCTACGAGCTACGTAGCCGAGGTCCGGCCAGTCAGGGGTTTAACGCCCTTGACACAAAATGAATATCACAGTAGTCTGTCAGAAAAACTAGGTAAAAAATGCATTGTTTTCCCCACAAGAAATGATAAGCATTAAGAAAGTATGATAACATATTCTTCAAATTCTATCTTAAGAGGTTCTCTACGAAAATGATATACTCTCAATCTTGTGTTTTTTTCTCTTCCCAGGTCAGATGCATGCGAGTCTCATTTACACCCTCAATACACAAAAAGAAAGCTCCTATTTTTCTCTCGAGATTATTTCCCCGATTAGGGATCACTTAAAGATGATAGTTCTCGCTAAATTATTGATGCAAGAATATTTTTATCAAATTATTTTTCATATAAACAGAACATGTTCTTGATTCACTTGTTCAGATCAGCTAATCAAGCTTAGAGTTGTCGCAGATGTAAATTATCAATAACCTTGTGTATATTCTTCAGCAACTACCTGAAGTTTACATGAAAATATGAAATAAATAGCTAGCACATCATTGGAATTCCCCATGAATACTAGGCTGACTGTCTTTGTTTCCCAATAATCCAATATGACTAGCTGGTTCCAATGTGTTGGCACTGACAATTACATCTGTATGACGATTTACTAACAATTAACTAATGAGTAATGTGTTGGGGAGAATTATCATAAGCAATCATTATCCACCAACAATTCATCAGAGTAGAATCCAACAATCAACACATTTTCTAAAGAGGGGTGGAAGGGTATAGAACCTACCATCCGCAGAACTAACTACATTTTTTACAAGAGTAAAAGGGGAAATGATCTTGGTTTGCTTGCTCAGATCAGCTGGTCAAGCTTAGAATTGTTACAAACATATATCAGTAGTTTTACTCAAATTCTTCATCGACTGGCTAAATTTTGAATGAAATGAATAGCTAACTGAGTCATTGAAATTCCACATACATATATTATGGGTTAAATGCAAATTTTTCAGTAGGGTCTGCTTAGCAAAACCGTATCACAAACTATTAAATATAGTCCTAATGCGCCAGACAACAGCAACATTTTACATAGGTCTCCTCAAAACAAAAATAAACCCCACTGAGGGCCTGATGACAGTTTGATGGCAGCAGAGGCAGAGAAATCAAGCTCTGGGCATCTCATTCTCATACAACTTGTAAGTTGTATCATCTATCAAAACACAATTGGCGATGTGTAAACATTTGACAACTCATCAAACACATTGTGGGCAATCGTAGTATCACCAAACTAAATCTCATTAGGTAAACTAGATTCCAGTCCAACCCAAAATCATCGCATTAGGATGGCGTAGCTCCAATGCTACAATCTAATTGCCAGCAAAAATCATTGCATAAACTAAATCTCAGTAGCTAAACTAAAGTAAAGTGAAAAGATATCAGGAAGGAACCATACGGCGGCCTTGTTGATGAGGAAGACAGCGTCATTGAAAGGGCGTATGCTGGCATCCTCGGCCCGCATTATCTGCCGCACCCGTGCCATTGGGAAGCTACCTGCGCTGTGGTCGGCACCCGCCGCCGCGGCCTTGTCCTTCCGCTTCTTCACGGGCGTGGAAGAACGCGTCTGACCTTCGCCGGGGGGTTGCTCCTCGCTCTTCGCCTCCTGTTTGGGCTCCGCATCCCCGCGCTTCCTCTTGGTGGGCGTGGGCTTCACCGCTCCTCCGGACGCTTGTTGCTTCTCGGGCGAGGCTTTCTTCTTCTTCGTGGGCGTGGAAATAGGGGCGGGTGGCGCAGGTTTCTCCCCTTCGCTGGATAGCTGCTGCTTCTCGCGCTTGGGTTCATTCTTCTTCTTCTTCTTCTTCGTGGGCGTGGAAATAGGGGCGGGTGGCGTAGGTTTCTCCCCTTCGCCGGATAGCTGCTGCTTCTCGCGCTTGGGTTCATTCTTCTTCTTCTTCTTCGTGGGCGTGGAAATAGGGGCGGGTGGCGCAGGTTTCTCCCCTTCGCCGGATAGCTGCTGCTTCTCGCGCTTGGGTTCATTCTTCTTCTTCTTCTTCTTCGTGGGCGTGGGTGCAGGTGCGGGCTTCTCCGCTTCAGCGGAAATCTCCAGCTTCTCGCTCTTCGCCCCCTTCTGATTCCGAGGTTTGGATTCCGGCTCTTTGTGCTTCCCCTTCTTAGTGGGCGTCCCCGCTTGGCCGGATGTCTCCTTCTTCTTACGCTTAGATCCCGCTTGGGTTTCCGGCTTATCGCGCTTCTTCTTCGTGGTCGCCGGTGCTGCTCCCTCCTTTGGGTTTTTGCGGGGTTTCGGCGTTGACCCCACCTTGGCGGCGGCGGCCTTCTTAGGCGGCCGCTCGGTGCTGGAAGCGGAGGCCGTCGTTGGGGCGGGGTTTGTCACGGCGCGCTTCTTCCCGGCCATGTCTTCTCAGTCCGCCGTGAGCTCTGAAAGGCGGCGGTGCGGCTGCGGCTGCGGGCGAAGTTTCGAATTTTTTGGGCACCGCACGGACACTTCGAGAGAACTTAACGAAATACTCTTAATTCACTCAGCTTTATATAAAGTTTTTAAGTACCCGTTTGTTTCCCTGGTCCAAAATTTAAGTGGTGTTTGGTTCTCTGGACTAAAGTTTAGTCAGTGTCACATCGGATAATTGGATATCAATTTAAAGGATTAAACTTGAACTGATTATAAAAATAATTACAGAATTGGAGGATTATTCACGAGATAATTTTTTAAGCTCAATTAATCCATGATTAGCAAATGTTTATTGTAGCATCACATTGTCAAATCATGGCATAATTAGGCTCATTAGATTCGTCTCGCAAATAATCCACCAATTATGAAATGGGTTTTATAAATAGTATACATTTAATTCTCCAAAATAACATCCAAACATCCGATGTGACGAGACTAAAATTTGGGACTAAAGAACCAAACACCCCCTTAATCCCGCCAAATCGAATATTTAGATACTATTTTGTAGTATTAAATATAAATTATTTATAAAATCTATTTATAATTGGTGGATTATTCGTGAGACGAATCTAATGATTTTAATTACATCATGATTTGACAATGTGATACTATAGTAAACATTTATTAATTATGATAAATTAAGCTTAAAAATTTTGTTTCGTGAATAATCCTCCAATTATGTAATTATTTTTATAATCAGATCAAGTTTAGTCCTTTAAATTAATGTCATACGATGTGATAAATCCCTAAAACACCCCTAAAAATTACACTACGAAATTTTAAATTTTATATCTAAATCTATATCTAACGGAGTCAATAACTCAAATGATGTGTTTCTTGCCATCAACATCCACCAAATATGGTGTTGACAAATTATGATGATGGATAGATGATATATCTATCATGATTTTTAAACATGTAGTTGTCTCAATTTTGAAATTTCAAAAAATATCTAAATAACTTCAACTCTACCGTCTGATTATAAATTTATTTAAATGTATCTAATATTTATATAAATATATATTAACAATTATAATATCAAATTATTTTTATTAAACTAATTAATTGTCCGTATGTTGCCTGCAACGAGAAAAAATAATAATATAAAAAACACAATCCAAATAAAAAAGAACAAATGTTCCAGGTCAGATTGAATCGGCCATCCGACGTGTGAGTCGGACGTGTCGCCATCCAATCGGGAGACAACACGTCACCGTTACCGACACGTCGGCCCGGCTCGCGAGGCCACCACATGTCAGTGACACGCGCGCACCCATCGGAATCGGATTAAGACCACGCACACACGCCGCCTCTCCTCTCCTGTTCTCCTCTCCGTCCCCTTCCCCTCCTCCTCCTACGACCGCGCCCTCGATTTCATCGGCGATTCGGGTCAATTAGGGTTTACTACAGAGAGAGAGGGAGGAGGGCTCGCGCGCCCAGGGTTTGGCGGGAGATGGCGCAGGCGGTGGAGGAGTGGTACCGGCAGATGCCCATCATCACGCGATCCTACCTCACCGCCGCCGTCGTCACAACCGTTGGCTGCACACTCGAGGTCTATGCCGGAGCCGCGCTCTCTGCCCCTCTTACATGACTCTACTCTACTTCTGTTACCTGGGTCACTGAATCTCTGATTGCGTGATCTGGTGTCTTGTTTGAGTCCCTGCGCTGATGGCCTATGCCTCCTCGCCTTCGCAGATCATTTCGCCCTACCACCTGTACCTGAACCCGAAGCTGGTGGTGGAGCACTATGAGATCTGGCGTCTCGTCACCAACTTCCTCTACTTCCGTAAGATGGGTATGCGCCTCTGACCGACCTCAACTGGGAGCCGCTATTGGGATTACTAATTTACATACAGTTATATTGGATAGATGGTGTTGATTCCAAGTGTAAATTTGACTCCATTTGCCTCTCATCCATAATAATAAGATATCGCAGGGAGAACTCACTCCTTGTATTATGAGGGTATCACCTCAGAGTTGTGAAAAGCTTAGGAGAATGGAAATATTAGAATAGAAGTATGCTGTTTGCTGTGCATGTCTCGTTAGAGAAGGCTTGCGCACATACATGCTGCTTAGGGTCCTTGAGTGTAGCTTAATCCTGTGATATTGGTTAGGAACATATGCATTTGGGCTGCTTTAGAAGTTTAGGTGGCACCTTATCGAATAAATTGTTAGCAGTAATGCCAGTATACAATTTGCAACTCTTTAATTTTGATTTTGATGTATTTTAGTTTTCAAACTCATAATGTTTGAAAGCTTGTTGTACCCACTCATGATCCCTATATATTTGTTTCATTGAATTAACTATGTCTAATTGTCTACTGTGTGTGTTTCCTAGTTGTATATTCCTGACACAGACTAGTGCATTTAGAAAATTGTATCTAATACCTGACCACTTATCCACTTTCCATCATAACTCAATAAGTTAATAGTGAACATGGATAAAATCTAATATTGATTTTCCACTAAAATATGCTCTGTGTAGAGCCTCTACCTCTGGATATAATGCCATTATGCTAGTTTGTGTATCATGTAACACCATAGAAATGCTTGCATATTCCTAGTCCACTTCATGTGTTTTATGTATGTATTGCTTTGTAACTAGAACTTGCAAGTGCTGTTATTCTAGCATTATTGAATCAGTTTTATGCGTAGTTCAATACCTCTACTCTTATTATTGAATCCATTTTTATTTTTTTTTCCAGATTTGGACTTCCTGTTCCACATGTTTTTTCTTGCTCGATACTGCAAGCTTCTTGAGGAGAACTCATTCAGAGGAAGAACTGCTGACTTTTTCTACATGCTCTTGTTTGGTGCTACTGTCCTGACTGGCATTGTTTTGATTGGTGGGATGATACCTTATATTTCTGAGACATTTGCCAGAATTCTGTTCTTGAGCAATTCATTGACATTTATGATGGTATGATACTAAGTTCAAGGATTATACTTTCAGTACATACTACATAATTGTCTATGTCATAGCTAGGAGTGTATTACACTTTTTAGGGAAGTCCAGGCTTTGAAAATGATCTTTCTGGGGGTGTTTTAACTTTTAAGAGGCGGAGTTTTAGTAATTCATCTGATATGACCCTACAGGTTTATGTATGGAGCAAGCACAATCCTTTTATCCATATGAGCTTCTTGGGTTTGTTCACCTTCACTGCTGCTTACTTACCTTGGGTAAGTATTCTCTAGGTTCCCTTTTTGTACCACAACATAAGTACATGGCATATATCCACTTGATTCACATCTTAAATTAACTTCTTAGTGGGCTTCTGCATATATAACCAATCATTCTTTTTACGCCTGAATGTTGATTCACAAGATTTGAAATCGGCAGTTGATTGCATGTTTTATACAAGGGATGAAGGGAATGATTTAAAACCTTGTCAATTTCAATCTTTTATTTGTCCTTAAGAGTTAAATATACTCTGGTTTTTTCTATGAGCCAACCATTTATTTAACCAAGAGTTGTCTGCTTGTGCTATGAAGGGAATGATTTAAAACCTTGTCAATTTCAATCTTTTATTTGTCCTTAAGAGTTAAATATACTCTGATTTTTTCTATGAGCCAACCATTTATTTAACCAAGAGTTGTCTGCTTGTACTTTTTTCTCTTGTTTATTGTGATGAAATATTTTCACTAGTTCACAATAACTCAATAAGTATCTCATGTTTTGACACACAAATGGTCTATTTATTGCATAAGAAAATCACACAAACTTGGTGCTCAAGGCTGGATCTTTACCTTTGGAACCCATTTGTTGTTCAAAATGGGTCATGATGCCGCTTAAAAATGAATACCTCATGTACTGGATGTGAAAAAAACTCTTGGATGGAGTACTGAAGGAGTAAATATATACTGGATGGATGTATCATGTATGAGGGAAAGTGCATGAAAATTTTGCCTATTCAAATGGGGAATTTGTTATACATTGCAAAGTAGAGAAACTCCACTTGTTCTAATTGTGTTTTCCAGTGATCCTTTATCTTACTTGGTTCTCTATTCTATCCAACTTTATATCGGAGATGAGAAACATATGTGCTATCTTTGAAATTGCAGGTACTTCTGGGGTTCTCTATTCTTGTTGGAAGCAGCACATGGGTTGATTTGTTGGTATGTTTCTTGTCCTTGTGATGAATATCATAATAGAATCACAGTTTTTCAGTATCTGTGTTGGCAAGACTGCGTTAGTACTGTATGTTGCTAATTGAGTGAGCATGGTTAACAGTTAATTCTTCTGTCACAGTTTGTTGAAATATTGTCTGTATGTCCCAATTTCCATGAGCTATGAGCCTGTGGGAGGTTTTTAATTGGTTACCATGCCTTCTAACTTTTGTTTGGCATTACTTACTTGCAAAGTGTGAAATTAGCTATGACAAAAGCTTGATCGATTGTTTATGAAGCCTATACCTGGCCACCTGGGCTCTACTCTGCATTTTTTCCCAGTTTTCCACCAGATGTTTCATGGCTAGTGGGCTACTATTACCTAACGTAGGTTGTAACTAGCAACCTGATGATACTGGCTACTTTTGATGGCTGTAACCATGGTGCAAAAAAAAACTGGAAGCATTATTTAACATAACTAAGCTATTGATCCGTTTGCTGTTTATCCAGTTTTTCCATTAGTACTACATTCCTATGAAGTATCCATGAGATATTGTTCTCAGGATATTTGTGTGATGTGTTGATGTTGGTTGACATAGCAGCAGAGCAGTCTGTGTCTTCTCTGACCGCTTTATATTTTCCAATCCTCCAGATGTCTGCATGGGTTAAATTCTGAATTTAATGTAGGAAGAGATGATAGATTGATTCCTCTCCCTAGGGTTGGGAGGATAAAAGGGGAGCCTTACAGGAGGGGCCCACACACCAGGGGCCACACACACACACACACTCTAACACCCCCCCGCAGTCGAAACTCCGGCGCAGCGGATGTTGAGACTGGAGCGGAACTCGGAGAAGGTGGAGGAAGGCAAGCCTTTGGTGAAGATGTCGGCGAACTGGGAGGTGGTAGGCACATGTAGGACACGGACAGCTCCCACGGCGACACGATCACGAACGAAGTGGAGGTCAATTTCCACATGCTTGGTGCGTTGGTGCTGGACGGGGTTGGTGGAGAGGTAGACGGCGCTGACGTTGTCGCAGTAGACCAACGTACTCCTGGCGAGGGGGGCAATGGAGCTCCCCGAGGAGCTGCCGGAGCCAGGATGCCTCGGCCACCCCATTAGCAACAGCCCGGTACTCAGCCTCAGCACTGGAGCGGGAGACAACCGGCTGCCGCTTGGATGACCAAGACACGAGGTTGCCACCAAGGAAGACGGCGTAGCCGGAGGTGGAGCGACGCGTGTCTGGGCAGCCCGCCCAGTCGGCGTCAGTGTAAACCACGAGGTCAGCAGCAGGAGAACGCCGAAGGTGAAGCCCAAAGTCGAGGGAGCCACGCAGATAGCGGAGAATCCGCTTCATAGCGGTAAGGTGTGGGTCCCTGGGGTCGTGCATGTGAAGGCACACCTGCTGCACCGCATAGGAGATATCCGGCCGAGTGAAGGTGAGGTACTGAAGGGCGCCAGCAATGCTTCGGTAGGCAGTGGGATCATCCACCGGTGTACCCTTTGTACCGGAAATCTTGGACTGAGCATCGACTGGAGTGGCACAGGGCTTGCAGTCAGTCATCCCTGCGCGTTGGAGGACATCCAAGGCGTACTGGCGCTGGTGAAGGAAGAGGCCATCAGGGCGGTGTTCCACTGTCACGCCCAAGAAGTGATGGAGCACACCAAGGTCCTTCATGGCAAACTCCTGTTGCAACGAGGAGACAATCCGCTGAAGTAGAGACTGGCTGGACGCAGTGAGGATAATGTCATCCACATAAAGCAGCAAGTAGGCTGAGTCAGCACCGCGGTGGAGGACAAACAAAGAAGTGTCACTCTTGGCTTCGTTGAACCCCACAGACACCAGGAAGGAGGCGAACCGACTGTACCAAGCCCGAGGAGCCTGCTTCAGACCATACAGAGACTTGTTGAGCCGGCAAACACGCTCAGGGTGAGCAGGATCCACAAAACCCGCAGGCTGGCTGCAGTACACAGTCTCCGTCAGGGTGCCATGGAGGAAGGCATTCTTCACATCAAGCTGGTGAACTGGCCAGGACCGCGAGAGAGCCAGGGAGAGCACGGTCCGAACAGTCGCAGGCTTCACCACCGGGCTGAAGGTCTCATCATAGTCAACCCCAGGGCGCTGGGTGAAACCCCGAAGGACCCAGCGAGCCTTGTAGCGATCCAGCGATCCATCTGCCTTGCGTTTGTGAGTCCAGATCCACTTGCCGGTGACCACATTGCAGCCAGAGGGGCGAGGCACCAGGTCCCAGGTCTGATTGGCCAGAAGGGCCGCATATTCTTCCTCCATCGCGTGGCGCCAGTGAGGATCTGCCAGGGCGCCACGAACAGTGGAGGGTACGGGAGAGACTGGCGGCTCCGTAGCGGCGGAGAGGACCAGGCGGTCAACTGGACGGAGGACCCCCGCAGCCCGCCGAGTCACCATCGGGTGAGTGTGGCGGGGATCGCGGTGGAGGAGGGGCGGGTGGTACACCGGCGGCTCGGCGCGAGAGCAGACCGGTGCAGCCACCGTCGGACGGCGCTGGTAAACCCGAACAGGGTTGGCGTAGCGGGAAGAAGATGCCGGGGCCGCGCGTGGCGCAGCAGGTGTCGCGGGGACACGGGGTACGGCCGGGGCCGCGTCCTGGGCGGAACACGACGCCGACGGCAACAGCGGGCCAACCCCGGGCACGGGAGGCGACAGGGACGGGGCCGCGGGCTGCACGGACGAGGACGGCGGGGCCGTGCATGGCACGGGGGGCCACACCGGCTGGTGAGGAGTGGCCGCACGTGGCACAGCCGGGGGCACAGGGGCCGCGGGTGGCACGGTGGGCAGCTCCGCGGCCACACACGGCTCGCCAGCAGGCGGGAGAGCCACCGGAGCAGTCGGTGATGTACCTGCAGAAGACAAAGGTGGCTGAACCACCGGGTCAGTAGAAAACAGGGAGTCCAACTCAAGGCTGGTGGTGGGTGTGGAGTCAACGGAGAAAGGAAAGACAGACTCAGCGAAGATGACATGTCGTGAGATAAGAACACGACGAGAGGAGAGGTCAAAGCAACGGTACCCCTTATGATCAGGGGAGTAGCCAAGAAACGCACACAGGGTCGAGCGGGGCGCAAGCTTATGAGGAGCAGTGGCAGAAGTGTTGGGATAGCAAGCACACCCGAAACACGAAGGTGAGTGTAGGAAGGTGGGGTACCGAACAAGGCATGGTGAGGGGTGGGAGCGCTCGTGGCCTTAGAAGGCAGGCGGTTGAGCACATAGGTGGCAGTAAGGAGGCTCTCAGCCCAGAAGCGAGCGGGAACCGAAGCCTGAAAGAGCATGGAGCGCATAACATTATTTGTGGTACGAATCATGCGCTCAGCCTTGCCATTCTGAGGGGAGGTATAGGGGCAGGACATGCGCAACTGGACTCCCTTCGAGAGGAAGAAAGCCCGGGAAGCAGAGTTGTCAAACTCACGACCATTATCACATTGGACAGCCTTGATAGTAAGCCCAAACTGAGTAGAGACCCAAGCAAAAAAGTGAGTGAGCGTGGGGAAGGCATCCGACTTGGACCGCAAGGGAAACGTCCATGAGTAGTGAGAAAAATCATCCAGAACAACCAGATAATATTTATAACCAGAAATACTCATGATCGGAGAGGTCCACAAGTCACAGTGAATAAGGTCAAACGCATGTACAACATGCGAGGAAGAAATAGAAAAAGGTAGGCGAACATGATGACCTAATTGACACGCATGACAAATGTGCTCACTAGTGGCCCTAGTACAAGGAATAGAGGAGCTACGACAAAGCTGAGCCAAATGTCGACACCGGGATGACCAAGCCGGCGGTGCCAGAGTGTGGAAGACGCTGTGGTGGCAAGGGCGGACGAAGGTGGAGCAGCGGAAGGTGGAAGACGAAGCGTGTAGAGGGGTCCGGTGCTATCACAGCGGAGAAGAGGACGCCGGGTGGCCATATCCTTCACAGTCAAACCACAAGAATCAAATTCAACAGAACAAGAATTATCAGTGGTGAATTGACGAATGGAAAGTAGGTTATGAACAATGTCAGGAGCGACAAGAATGTTTTGTAGGCGAAAAGACCCACAAGGAGTCGCATCACCCACGGAGGTGACCGGAAGACAGGAGCCATTCCCAACCATGATGGAAGAGGGGTGAGATGGGTGGGGGGGCCTGTGAGTGGAGATAATACCATCATGGGGAGTGGTGTGGAAGGAAGCACCCGAGTCGGCCACCCAATCCGTAGCGGCCGGCGGAGTCAACGCCATGGTGTTGAATGACTGCGCGAGGGCCGTCTGATCCCACCCACCGGACCACGGGCCCCACGCCGAAGGAGCAGGCGGGACCGGCCACCCGGTGAGCATGGCCGCAGGCGGAGTAGGAGGCCGAGGAGTGAACGTCCCGGCCACATGGAAATGCGCCCCGTCCATGGGTTGGAGAAGGATGGCCAGGGCGCACTCCCGGCGGCAGGTGCTGGCATGGCGGAGGTAGGAGCCGGGGCGCGACCAGTACCACCACGGCGCCCCCCTCCCCGGCGACGACGATCGCCACCGCGATCGCCACCACGGCCCCCCCCGCTAGTGGGGGAACCGGCGGTGGGAGTACCAAGAAGGGAGGGAGCCGGCGATGGCGTGGGTGGGAGACCGGCCGAATGGAGCCGGGGGTGACTAGGGCAGTCGCGGTAGTAGAGGTGGGAGCGAGTCCCCGGGTCAGCTCCTCGAGGACAAGGTCATCACGAACCTTGCGGAAGGAGGGGAACGGCACTGTCCTGGTGATCCATGTCCGGAGATGGGCGTAGCTGTCACCGAGACCACGGAGGATGTTGAGGACAAGTGTGCGGTCCGCAACAGGCTCGCCAAGGTCACGAAGAGAATCCGCCATCCCCTTCATGCGACGGCAGTACTCCGAGATGGAGAGATCCCCCTGGACGAAGGTGCGGAAAGCAGCGTCCAACTGGAGAGCACGAGCCTCGCGGTTGCCAAGAAACTGCCCCTCGATCGCAACCCAGGCCTGCCGAGCGGTGCCACCCAATTCTCGCACGATGTCCTGGAGCTCGACAGTGATGGACCCAAGGATCCATGACAGCACCACGCTGTCCATGCGTCGCCACACGGACCCCTGGGCGACCACCGGAGTGTCGATGAGGACGTGGTCATCCAGGGCATAGCGCTGGAGGGTGAGGAGCACCAGGTCGCGCCAGCGGGCGTAGGAGGACGATGAGGGATCGAGGGTGACAGGCACCAGCGCCCGGATATTCTGGACACCGGTCGCCTGGGCGTGAAGCTGTGCGGCATCCGGATCGGCGGCGACAGCAGGAGCCGCGGTGGCAGTGGGGTCAACACCCCTGAGGTGATGCTCGGCCTCAGCGACATGCTGGGCAAGGGCATCAGCGGTCTGGCGAGCATTCTCCCAAGCGAGGGCGGCTGCCCGCTCACGCGCCCGAGCAGCAGCGGCAGCAGTCTTGGCAGTGGCAAAGGGCGGCAGTAAGGGCAGCGTCGGCAGCCACCATATCCGTAGGGGCAAGCCAGCCCGAGGCCGCGGCGGTGGGGAGGATGCGGCGGCGGCGGCCCATCCGGGGTCGGCCAGGACAGCGCAGGGGGAAGGGGAGGCAGCACCCCCGGGGCCCGGGGAGGCCGGTGAGGTCCGGCAGCAGCCGCAGGGGCCCCTCCCATGGTCAGCCAGTGCAAGGCCGTGGCTGGGGGGAGGGGGGGCGGCCCTGTAGGGCCAGGGAGGGCCGGGGGCGGCAGATCCGGCCCCCCCGGCGTCGGGTCCGGCGGGACAAGGCGGGCCGGCGGCGAAGGACAGGCCGGCGGCGGCGGATCCGGCCCGCCGGCGGCAAGGCAGGGCGGGGGGAGCTCTGCAGCGCCGGATCGGGCCGCCCCGGCGGCGGAACCGGGCGGGGGAGGGGCGCCGGCGTCGAGGAAGGGCGGGGGGAACTCGGCGGCGCCGGATCGGGCCGCCCCGCGGCGGATCCGGGCGGAATCGGGCCGCCGGCGGCGGATCGGGCGGGGGAAGCCCGGCGGCGGCGAACCCCGGCGGGGGGAAGCCGGCTGCGGCAGATCCGGTCGCCCCGGCAACGGATCCGGTCGGAAGAGGGGCGGATCCGGCCATGGTGGCGGAACCCAGCCCACGAAAAGGGGAGGAGGAGGAGAAGAAGAAGGTGGTGCTCGCCGGAGGGGGGTCGCCGGCCATGGAGGCGACGGCAGCGGCGCCGGCGGCAGGGAAGAAGAGGAGGAGAGGAGGAGCCTAGTGCTCTGATACCATGTAGGAAGAGATGATAGATTGATTCCTCTCCCTAGGGTTGGGAGGATAAAAGGGGAGCCTTACAGGAGGGGCCCACACACCAGGGGCCACACACACCACACACTCTAACATTTAAGATGGGTCATATTTTCTTGTGTTTATTAACAGATATTTTTTCTGAGTGTTCTGTTTGTATACTTGCTGGCCATTGTTTTCATCCATCTCTATTTTTTTGTGAATTACTACGGATGTCCTTATTCAGTATGAAATGATTGAATTATTGACTTGTTCACACATTTGTTTCTTCTTGGACCATATCTGTAACCGACACTTCATATTTATTTCAGGGTATGATTGCTGGCCACGTGTATTACTTCCTGGAAGATGTATACCCACGGATGACTGGCCGACGTCCCCTGAAGACTCCTTCGTTCATCAAGGCGCTGTTTGCTGATGATCATTTTGTTGTGGCAAGGCCACCCAATGCCGGGCTTGATGCAGGAGCAAGGTTTGGTGCTATTGGTCAAGACCCCCAGGTCCAATGATCAATTGCCATCCACGGCCTGCCACTGATCCAAGAGACAGTTTTCATGTCTGTTCAAATTGCGAGACTGTACAAGCCAATGTTCTTGTGTATCTATACAGGCTAGAGCAGAGTTATTGTGCATAAGAAAGGATTGATAGTATCATTTTTTTAACTTGACACAGAGGGTGAAGGAAATGGTTTATGGTCGGCTGGACAGCTCGCCCTCCTTGGTTGCAAAAACTTCTCTTGGGATGATTAACATCTGACCGGGATACTCACTTTTCATGGCATCACTGTAGACAGTAGCGCAGGGAAAACACTCTCTGTCAACGAAAGCTGTATCCATCGTTGTGGTGCTTGCCATTGTGGTTTATGTTACAAGAAATGTGATACAATGTTCCGTATACTGCTTAGGCTTGAATATTGGTCAAAGATGACCTCAAATTGTACATCCCGAATGGAGTTTTGGTTCCTTATCCCTTCGTCTGCCGCCGTCACGCTGTTATGTGTATCTGCATGTTATCTTTCCATTTGCTTTCAACTATGGGTCACATTCTCGAACGCGCTCCAGCCACAAACTTTTTGTTATTCAGGAATATGAACAGAGGTAATGGTCAAATTCAGGAATATGTCAACTAAGGGTGTTTGCACACATTCTGATCGCTGTCATCTGTAGGCTGTAGCGACCAAAATTAACTTGTTATTTTGTTATTTATTTCAACGTATTTACTAAATATAACTTTTTATTTGAATGTCGTTATATTTTATCAATTTATGTATATGTAAAGAAAATAAAAATAATTAAACAAGTTAAACCCTTAATATAGTAACAAGTTTGGTTCTCTTGTTAGAAGAGATAAATGTGGGAGAGTAAGGCCTTATTATGAACTTTTAGTCTTACTTCATTTAAATAGCTTAACTAATTACTAAACTAATTGTTAGTTTATAGGCCAACTAATAATTAGTCATTAGTCCACAAAAGTAAACTAATGGAGCTAATAAAGATCATTTACTCTTTTTTGGTATTAGTTCAAAGTATCCAAACATATGTAAACTAATTATTCTATCTAACAATTAGTTTTAATTCATCAAAAACCCACCGTAAATCAAGTGACGAGAATAATTAAAATATTTTCTTACTATACTTACTATTTCGAGAAATACAGATTTGCCATCGAAAGAAGTATTTTAAGCACTTCTGGGTCGCCGCCGCGCCGCCTCAACCCAGTAAACCCACGTCAGTGAGACGGTGACGTCAGCGGCCGTGTCCGTCGAGCTTTCGGAAACGAGACGATGCCACGCCGCCATCAACGCCTGGCGTCTCTGACCAAGGTCCTGACCTCCCATGTCAACGCCGGCCGCCATGGGTGCGCGCTTGCCTTCGTCTCTCGCATGCTCTCCGATCCCGACCTCCCGCCGCTCTCCGACCCCTCCTTCGCCTACGTCTTCCCGCTCGCTCTCAAGTCCTCCTCCGCTCTCCGCCTCCCCTTCGCCGCCGCCTCTCTCCACGCCCTTGCCGCCAAGTGTGGCCTCCTGTCCAGCCCCTTCATCGCCTCCGCCCTCGTCGCCTCCTACGGCTCCTGCGCCTCCCCCGAGCTCGCCCGACGCCTGTTCGACGAATTGCCCCGTCGCAACGCCGTCGTCTGGAGCGCGATGATATCCGTCCACATCCGGTCGGGCGACGTCGCCGCAGCGCTGCGGGAGCTAGATCTCATGGACGTCGACCCGACCGCCTCCTGCTTCAATTCTGTAATCGCCGCAGTTGCCGAGTCTGGGGACCATCCGGCCCAGGCCATCGAGCTCTACCGAAGGATGCGGAGAATGGGCGTCCGACCCTGCCTCATCACACTGCTGGCGCTCGTCCCCTCGTGCACTGAGCTGGGCGCGTTGGGCTCAATCAAAGAGATGCACGGTTTCGCTGTGCGGCACGGCATGTTTGTGAGCTGCCACCTTGGAAGCTCCCTCATCGAAGCATATGGACGGTGTGGTTCTCTGGTTAGTGCACGCACGGTGTTTGACCAGGTGCAGGAGCGTGATGTGGTTGTCTGGAGCTCTATTGTATCAGCATATGCATTCCATGGCCATGCAGATGTCGCAATGTCGCTTTTCAGGCAAATGGAGCTGGACAATGTCCAGCCTGATGGTATTATGTTCCTTGGTGTATTGAAGGCTTGTGGTCATGCTGGTCGTGCAGAGGATGCTCTGAAGTATTTTGAAGTGTTAAACAAAAGATTTGGGGTGGAGGCCTGTGGAGATCATTATTCATGCTTGGTTGATGTTTTGGGCAGGGCAGGAAGGCTGCACCAAGCTTATGATGTTATACAGACAATGCCGGTTAAGGTTACTGCAAAAGCCTGGGGTGCTCTTCTTTCTGCTTGCAAGAAATATGGGGATGTGGGGTTGGCAGAGGTTGCAGGGAGAGCACTGTTCGAGATTGAACCGGAGAATGCAGGTAACTTTGTTTCACTTGCGAACATCTATTCAGGCATGGGTATGCATGAGGAGGCAGAGCAGGTTAGAAGGGAGATGGAGCAGCAAGGCGTGCGGAGATTACCTGGAAGCAGTTGGATGATACATCGCAAGTCAAGGTGTTAACATCATTTCCAATAATTTCCTTTTGTGATGCAGTGTTGTCTATACCAGGCAACCTATAATTACAGCTTTGATTTCACTAAAAGCATGAATTAACTGACTGTTTTGTTTTTCTGCAGTGAAATTTTCTGAAAAAGGAAGCACATTTTTGGGAACTGCATCACTGATTCACAACAGAATTTTGTCAAGATATTCAGATTGCTCTGTGTCCATGAAAAGGTATGTGAGACATGCCACTATCCAGAACACATTTGATGGGATAGTTTCGTAACTACAGTTATCACAACAGTGCCATATTCTGTATTAGACACTCACATAGTCACATACATAGCTATTTAAATCAGAACTGCAAACACATCAGAACATCTTGATGGCTGAATAGTTAACTGTAAATCCAGCAGAAACATCAAATTTACTCCTGTGTACTGTATGGTGAAAAGTCAGGTGTATGTGCTAACAGCCATGATCTTGTTTGAAAACTATCATTCAAATTAGCAGATGAAAAACTTCACCCCCACCCCCTCCCTTCTCTTGCAGCCCTGTTCTGTAATGTCACTTAGTTATAATCACATTACAATTAGTTCACACAATCTTAACATTTCAGTGCAGCCATTGATTAAAAAAATCATGAAGGTTATCACTTGTATTTTCCCTCTAAATTTGTCGTGCTTATTTATTTTGAAGTTATAGTGATACAATTTTATGTCAGTTTCTGGGCTTGGTAATACATTTAACTTTTTAAAGGCGCTTCCCCTAGTTTTTTTCCTTGGTTCATATGATGTTACCAAAAGCATGTCTTGTCTTTTGTTAGAAAACTGTCACAAAGAGGATTGGTCTTGGTCATCACCAAACAAGATCCTTAATACCTTTCCTGTATTTTTTCCTCCTCCTGTCATGTTCAAAATATATTATTTTAGAAAGATAGCAACCCATGTTGCACTTCCATTAAATCACTTGGTTCAGTGTCTTGGTTTGAAAAAATATAAAGTCCTTGTTTTGCACTAATATTTTGAGTTCGTTAAAAGTGTTGTGGAAATGTCTTTCCTGCAGTGGCAGACCTAGGGGGTATGTCAGGTGGGCCCTGGCATACCTTGGGATCTAGGAAACTAAAGAAGTAGATATTAGCGCCGACTGTCACAAAAAGAATTCGCGGTGCAGTGGAGGAGTCATCTCTGTATAACGAAGTGGTCGTGAGTTTGATCCCCCAATTCAGTATTTTTTTCCTTCGTTTCTGTTGTTTGGACTGATAGCAGCAGACTGGCTGTTCTTTTGCGCTAAATAATTTAGCGTTTTTTGTTTTTTCCTTTAGTTCTTCATGTTCTGTTTATTTAATGAACAAAATTTATTATTTACATGTAACTTGATCTTTTAATTTAAGACTTATCATATTATTTAGTATGTGTATACTAAATTGCAGTGTAAATTTAATATTTATTTACTTAATTAGAAAAATATTTTTACCGAATTATATATGGAGATTTCAATGTGACATACTCACATACCCAATTGTAAAATCCTAGGTCCACCACTGCTTTCCTGAGCTAACTTCATGCAAATGTAAAAGGTTATCTTCGCTATAAATTATAAAAAGTGATTTTTACTACTAGTTATTACTGCCTTTATGTCTTAGGGGCAACCAATTAATTGTGCTCAGTCCCTAATATGTTGTTCATACCCGAATTTGACAGGAATTAGTATGATTTGGAAAAGCCCATCACTTATGGCAAATTTTCTTTTGGCCTTTTTCCTTAGTTAGACTAAGTGATCTAATACAACTATTAAGGAACATCTATATATTGCAGAGTTTCAAACTTCCAATAGATGGAAATGATTGCATCAAGCTGCTTCAGTTGAGACATACGAATGATTTAATGAGTACTGACCAAGTTTACAGTTATATTATAAATAGGAAGCTAATTTATGGTTGTAATTTTATAACATGGGTAATGTACTACACAGTGTGTGGTGTGGCATTTGGGAATTGGGATCTGATGTGATGCCTGACTTACCGTACTTGATTTGTAGTGAGCAATACGTTTTTCCTATCTATTCAGTAATAATCTGGAAGAGCACTTATCTAACATCCTACATGAGAGGTCCCGCTCAAACAGCTCCAAAACCTAATTTCTCCAACCTCTTGTTCGCATTCTGCAGTAGAGATCCTGAAATTATGATGCTGGTAACTACTAGGGATATTTAGCTTACCCGCATGATTATATTGTACTTGCTTTATAAATTGGAGTAGATCTGTCAAATCAATGAATCATACATGTGGCCTGCTGGAGCTATCCACAAAATTTTCTTCCACTGTATACATGTTATCTCATACTAAGTTCATAGACTTCTCGATGCATCATGCTTGTTTTGATCACAAAATTTGCTTGTTGCCATCAATACCTTTCTTGTACCAAATTCCTTGATCTGCTTCAACAAACATGTGGATACTGTATGCTTGCAGATTTTATATACTAGGGTATGAACCATTGAAGACAAACAAGGTCACGAGCCCACCGATGTGCACAAAAAAAATAGCCGACAGAATGTAGTGTGGTCATAAAAGTTGTTTATCTCTGTTATTATTTATGCAGGTGGGAACCTCCAAGTGGGAAACAGGTGAATTGGATTGCTCATGTAGCTCAACTAGTGTCACCGTTGAACCTAGCTTGCAAACATATTAATAAACATTGTCTGCTTCAGAAAATGAAAACATGCTTGATACATAGTTTTGGTTAGGAAAGAGTGTATCTAAAAACAAGTTGCATTGTGCTTTTTTTAAGTATAAGTTTATCTGTGATTACCATTCTTTTGCTCATTATGGTCTGCTTCTTTTGTAGAGTTGTGAAGTTGTTGAATCCTTTGAATGTATCACCCATGGCGTCTTTTTAAGACTGAAAACCTTGTGTGCAGCACTGGTATACCATAGCTTTCAGCTGTTCAATTAGCTTTGCCTCATTTAGTCTTGCTTCCAAGCTTAACAAGGGAAAAATTGATCATTTGCTACTCGAAATTTGCTACTTGAAACTCTGGGCTTCGATAATTTGCCAGTCAAATTTTTGATTTAGATTAAATGCTACTTAAAACATTGTCACTCTTGATTTTTTTGTCATTCCTTGTCTTTTCAAGTGGGAAAAAATATTTAAAAGGATTAAAATGGTAGAAAAGGCAAAAAAGTGTGTCATAGTTTTGGGTGACCGAAGTCAAAGTTTTGGGTGGCAAATTATGAAATCCCAGAGTTCTCGAGGGTCAAATGATCAATTATCTCAACTGAATTCGTTACCTTTCCTCCCATCCTATAAGGCTGTGTGTTCATATAATTTGAACAACTTCCTTTCTTGGAAAAGACAGGCCGTGATATCAGCATCAAGCCCTACCAGCAGGCACCAGCGGATGCATGTGGGCCACAGCACTAGCTAGTAGCTACTACCAAGGATGGTTCCGTCTTCCTGGCCGTGCAAGTTAGTCCACTTCTCATCATCCCTGGTGGTACGTGCAGTGTGCCCTGCAGGCTGCAACTGCAAGTATAAATACCCAATCCCCTTGCCTTGCAAGTCTGGTCTCTTAACCAAACGAGCAGGAGCCAGCTGATGCACATGAATAGGCTGGGAGATGTGACGCCTGCTCCATCCATGACGGTTCCGATAGCACATTCCTCAAGGCCAACCCTGGGATTCCCCCTAGGGACTGCGCTCCTGATCTTTGTCATCTTCTCCCTCAGTGGCATCTTCTCATGTTGCTACCATTGGGACAAGCTCCGCTCCCTCCTCTGGTCTCGGCATCCTGATGTGATACTCCAAGAAGGCCAGCAGCATACCATCATCTCCGTCGCATCGTCGCCGCCGAGCAAGACAACTTGTGATCAGAAGGTAGTAGCAACTATCCCTGTGCACATCTTGTTCTAGTCTTCACCTGAAATGCTCGTTTCTTGAACAGTTGAAGCTAAGAGTGATCCCATGCCTTGTTGTTTGCAGCACGAGAAAGGTGGGAAAGAGTGTGGCTTGCCTGTTATTATGCCTGGGGATAATATCCCCAGATTCTTCGCTAGGCCCTGCCCACACGAGCTGTGTTCACCTGCAAGTCCAGTTTAGTAGCTGTAAATGATGCCATACAGAGTGGGTGTATATAAGCATGTTATTAGTATTAGATCCCCCAAAAGATTCATTTCCCCTTGGTCCCTTGCAAGCTTACGTTTGAATTACTGAATTAGTCCGTTTTTATTGGGATTGTAGTTGAAATAATTATTCTGGCCTTATTCTGGCCAGACCCAAATATTAGAGCTCAGGACTAACCAAAAAAGAAGCATGATAAAATGGATGGATGTATATATGGATCTTCAAGCTCATTCCATGCAAACCAGGTAAGCAAAAAAGACTACCTATTACTACTCTTCTCTATGTTCAACTCTGCTGGAAACCTGTTGGTTTTGTTCATAGAAAATTAGAAATTGGTTCATCGAGAGAAGTCAGACGATGTCATGCATAATGTGGGCGAAAACGATACTTTTGACGTGGATTGATATGGGGAAGCTCGTGCAGTGCTCGGTATCGAACTCTGCAAGATGACATTGTAAGTTTGTTTGTTTTTTTGTGACGTGTAATGCATGCATGGTGACATGATCGTGATGACCGGCCTGCACTGAAGTTAATCCCGTGTGCCCGTCGGCCGTCCGCATGGTTTTTTGGGGATTCGCACTTTTTGCTAGTGCCGTGCACGTAAGAGGTACATATCTTCTAACAGAACGCAGGAAGGTACGGACGGCAACGGGTTTGAAACCTCCGGTTCGATGAAAATCTGTACGCGAAGCAAATCCGTGAAATTTATGTAAACTCAGAATCTACAAAACCTATAGGATTTAAAACTAAACTTGAACCGGTCGGGTACCCGAAACCTGATGAGTAATCTGTGGATTCAATTTATACTCTATATGAATTATATTAGAACATAAATATAATTAAAAAACCACAATAAATAGAAGATTATTGTATTACCAATACATAATTTGAAATGATGAAATCACTCAACATATCTCAACATAATATTATTATGGAAAATGAAATTTTAAGTAATTGGTTAAACCTGCAAAATCTGAATTCGACCCGACAATAAATAGGTACCTGAACCTGTGAACCCGCGGACATAAAATTGAACCCAATCATGTGTCCATCAGGTCGGGTAGCCCGTGGGTACCCGCACCCACGGGTAAAACTGTTATCCCTATAGGAAGGCGCGTGAGAACTATAATCTCCATTTTATATTGTAGTTTATATTATAATTCATTTAATTTTTGTTACCATTTTAACTTTGGATAAAATTTAAATAAAAGTATATTAACAGATATAATATCAAATGTTTGATTTAATAAAATTAATTAGATATTATAATTATTGGGGTTAAGTTTGATGGCATATACTACGAAAAGGACGAAGGAGCTAATTACTAATTAGTGACTTGACAGTGTGAATCGTAATGGTGCAGACTAGCACTACGGGAGACACTGTGTTTACCGAGTGCCAAAGATACTTGGCGAAGCCTTGTTTGCACTCGGCAAACGCTTCGCCGAGTGTTGTACTCGACAAACACCGCTCGGTAAAAACTTCATCGGTGAACTAAGCTTTGTCGAGTGTTTTTTTCGGGGCACAAAATACACTTCACGGTGCACAAAGAAAGATCACGGCGGTTTCACCGAGTGTCAAAACTTGACACTCGACAAAGAAAATAACTGAAAATAAAAAAAACAGGTCGTCCACGTGCGACACCATTTCGTCGAACACGTGGCGCGCGGAGTAGAGTTGGAGCCGGGGGAGCGTCGGGGGGGGGGGGCGGCGTCGGGGCGGGCGTGGAGCCGGGGGAGCGCTGGGGCGGGGGGCGGCGCCGGCGGCGTCGGGGCGGGCGTGGACCAGCGGCGGGGACGGGCGGTGCTGGCGCAGCGTCGGGGCGAGGACCGGCGGCGGGGACGGGTGGCCGGCGGGGGCAGGCGGCCGGCGGGCACAGGACCGGCGGGAGGACGGGCGGTCGGCGCGCCGGTAGGGACGGGCGGCACCGCCGATGCGGGGCTGGCAAGAAGAAGGGGAGGAGTGTGTATGTGAGGGAGGGGGGAAATTTAAAGGAGGGGAGTGAAAAAAAGGAGGGAAAGTGAAAAATTTGCGGGAGAGTGAAAAAAATTGCGGGAAAAAAGTGTGGGGAACGGAATTTTTCATTTCGCCGAGTGTCTTGAATATGACACTCGGCAAACATTTTTTTTATTTTTTCAAATTTGTTTAAATTTGTTTTTTAATTAATTTCTTTGACAAAATTTGTAAAAAAAATTTGTGGGTAATACATAAAAATATAAAAAACATGAATATGATTTTTTGATAATTTAGTTTATTATTTCATTCTCTTGCGGTTTAAATTTGACATGTTTCAATTTAAATTCTAAAAATACAATTAATGAAAGAAAATAGCTAACTGACTTATAAAAATACCAAAAAAATATGGGATGAGATACGTCGTATTTTAAATGCAAAAAAATCAAGTTCAAACAAAGATTTCATCATTAATTTTCTTTCAAACTATTCTCATTTCATCTCTAAACTCTAATTTCTCCTCTCTAAATCTCCAATTTCTAAACACTATACATTACAACTTTATCAAAACTTTTTAAAATTTTTAATACAGTATCTATGTATCATATAATAACACCATGATAAATCTTACGTTTTTTGGACTTCATTTGATTTTTTAGAATTAAAAAATATTAATGTCTATGTTGTCGATAGAGTGTCGTAACCTAATTTTTTCAAAATTTATTTCTAATATGCTAAAAAATGAATATGATTTTTCTATAATTTTTGGTTCATTATTTTAGGCACTTCTAGTTCAAATTTCACCTATTTTAATTTAAATCCTAGAAATACAATTAATGGATGAAAATAGCTAACTGACTTATAAAAACACCAAAAAAATTTATGGGATAAGATATGTCGTATTTTGAATGCAAAAAAAATTCAAGTTGAAATAAATATTTAATCATTAATTTGCTTTCAAACCAATCTCATTTCTCTTCTAAACTCTAATTCCTCATCTCTAAATCTCCAATTTCTAAACACTATACGTTACAACTTTATCAAAAAAAAATTAAATTTTTAATACAGTATCTATGTATCATATAATAACACCATGATAAATCTTATGTTTTTGTACTTCATTTAATTTTTTTAGAATTAAAAAACTATTAAGGTCTATGTTGCCGATAGAGTGCCGCAACCTATTTTTGTCAAAATTTATTTCAATTTAGTATATAAGAACTCCAAATATACTAAAAAAATGAATATGATTTTTCTATAATTTTTGGTTTATTATTTTAAGCACTTGTAGTTCAAATTTCACATAACAAATCCTAGAAACATAATTAATGAATAAAAAATATCTAAATGATTTAAAAAAATATGAAATTTTTACAAGGGATCATATATGTTGTATTGTGAGTGCAGAAAAAAATTAAGTTAAAAAGAAATTACAAATACCATATAAACTTGAAACATGGTTTCACATAAAATAATAAAAAAAATTATTTGTCGGGTGTTTTTGCAAACCATGTGTCTTTGCCGAGTGTTTTTCAAAAAACACTCGGCAAACCCTCAAAAAAAATTTTACCGCAGAAGCACGGCGTCGTGACGTGCCCGTTAAAATCATTGTTTGCCGAGTGTATCTTCAAAAAACACTCGGCAAACAATTGATTTACCGAGTGTTTTTAGTTTGCCGAGTGTTTTTTGAAAAACACTCGTGCCCGAAATAATACACTCGGCAAACAATTTGACACTCGACGAATTTTCGTTTTCCTGTAGTGTAGCAGTAGTGGGCATCACATCGAAGATTACGTGCATGCGTGTAGCTAGCTTGCTTAATATCATGTCAATTGGCCACGTGTGTCAATCAGACCACACGTCGCAAAGATAGTGAAATCACATAATATCATGTCAATTGGCCACGGGCCGATGATCGTGTTTGAAAATTCCTAGACCATTTGTTTTAGCATAGCCGATGACGGAATTCTAGTTTATTTCTAAATTCTACGGCTACTGATTCTTATAATCTGAATCAAAATCTATTTGTTTTAGCTTCATATTGTAAAAGCAGTCCCTAGACAAAACCTTAGTCTTGTTACGATTACTCTTTTATTTCACATTATATTCGTTCGGTATCAGGTCTGCTGCCTATAGAACAGCTCTCTGATCACAAGTCTCTGAACTCTGGAGACCAATAATAGAACTGGAATCCAATCTCAGCTTTCCCAGCTGAAACAAACAAAAAATGATCTAGCACACTCAGCTCGTCGGTACATGCAGAATTTAGGATACATATGGTGAATTACGTACGGGTGATCAAATCTTGATCTCGATGGAGAAATAAAGGAAATTAAGCAGAGGTGAACTTAATCGAAAGAAGCATATGTGATGATCTCGATAGCAACGTGGTCTCTTGATGGTTTCTTCTATACGAAGGCGTGCTTCTCCAGCAGCTTGAGGACGTCCTCCTGGTTGTTGAGCTTGGCCACGTCAATGGCGGTCTTCCCGTCCAGGTTCTGCACCGTCCTGCATGTCCAGGTGAATGAAAGCGGTTGGATTTTTTAGACGACGACCCATGTGTATGCTGCAGGCGGGCGGTGATGGATGGTCGCGGACTTACACGGCGGCGCCGTGATCGAGCAGCAGCGCGACGCAGTCCTTGCGGCCGTAGCCGGCGGCGTAGTGCAGCGCCGTGTTCTTGTTCTTGTCCACCGCGTCCGCCGCCGCGCCGGCGTCCAGAAGAACCTGCGCGCATTTCAGCTGTAGGAGACGACAAAGCAATTTATCAGACGGCTGAAATGGCGATTTGGTCATTTGGATTCAAGCAGTAAGCAGCAGGACGGCGGCGGGCGTACCTCGCCGTAGCCGCATGCGAAATGGAGGCCTCGCCTGCCTTCCGAGTCCTCCTCGTCCTTGTCCACGCCTTCCTCCAATGCTTTCTTGAGGACCTGAAGACGACGAGGCCAATGCGAGCGTATCAAACAGATGGTCTTTTTGCTCAGATTTACAGGAATTGAAAATATAATTTGAAGGTAGGAGAAGAAGAATTATTCGGACAGACCTCGACATCGCCAACGCTGGCAGCGTGGTGGATGATGGACTCGTCCTCGTACTCGCCCTCCTCTCCGGCGTCTTCCTCCGCGTCTTCATGCTCGCCGCCGCCGGCGGCCTCGCCCGACGGGCCGACGCCCATCGCCCGCCCGAACTTCTGCAGGGCTTCAGGGTCGTTCCAGTACCTGAAGCAATCGACAAGGTAGCAATGAACACCATGCCGTGTCGAGGTCGGAGTGTACCGGTGATGGAGTTGCATGCTCACTTCATCATGGCGGCCGGGCCGCCGGTCTCGATCTCGTCTAGCATGGGCTTGAGGGAGGGGTCCTCCTTCATGCTGGCGATGCGCGCCTCGAGCTGCTCCTTGTGCGACGGGGTGGTGAGGCCGCCGAGCATGCCGGACATGGCCGGGTCCTGCATGAGAGCGCTGCCGAGGCGCTCCGCCATGGCCATGAACTGCGGGTTCTGCATCAGCTGCTGCATGGTGGACACGTACTTGCTCGGGTCCAGCGCCGGCGGCATCTCCGCCGCCCGCGGCGACTGCACCACCGTCTTCTGCAGCTGCTCCGCCATCTCCGTGAACGCCGGGTCCTTGGCTATCTGCTCCGCCATCTCCTTGATGCTCGGGTCCTGATACCCAAAAATCACATTTTTTTCTGCTAAATAAACAACCACATGCATGCTTGCTGCTGCTTGAAATTCCATTACCAACTAACTTAGATCTTAGTAATTAAACCTCGAGCAGATAACTACTAGCAAATGCTTCAAGCTTACATCGAGCAAGTTCATCATGCTTGAGAAGTCGAAGGGGTTGGCCGGCACAGCCCTGCGCGGCCCAGCTGCTTGAGGTGGCTGTGGCTGCTCTCCCGCCGGCGAGGGCTCCTCGGACTTGACGACGCTCGTCTTCTCCTCTGCACGCACAGACAAATTCACCTCTTCTCTTGTCAGAAACCACGCAATTGAACGGGAGGGAGCCAATCAAAGAACCATTGGAGGCGCCACCAAGAATTGAAGAAACAAACAGCAACAAGGATACACGATTGGCATGCACGATTATCCGTGAATTCGGTTAATTCCTGACCTTGAGAAGCCATGTCGACGGCTGTTGTGTTCTTGGTGGTAGTGGTGATGAACTGATGATGATAAGGTGGTGATGAATGAATGGGTATTGGAGGAGAGGAGGATGCGAGTGCGACCAACCAGATCAGGCTTCCGGTGTAATTTTCTCCTGTGTGGTTTATATAGCCAAAGGCCAAACAACATCAAACACTTGGGTGACTGCAATTTGTACACATCACTCACACTCACTAGTTACTGGGAAGAATTTTTTGAAATAATATTTTTTAAAAAAAATTCAAATCTGTATGTCAAGTTCAAAAAATTACAAAACTAATAGGCAGTCTAATAGGCAGTCGACACTTTGCAATTTTTTGAACTTGACATACAGATTTGATTTTTTTAAAAAAAATATTTCAAAAAAATTCAGTTACTGGCACCTTAACACCGAAACCGTAGGAACTTTGAAGTTGAATGTGTTTGGGTGAAAATAGTGAGTTAACCTCCTTCTAGAAAGTTCTTATGTTAAATCTCTAGACGCGACACGAGGCGGGTTTCGATTAAAGTCAGCTTATATGATCTTATTTCTTTATGATCTTATTTCTTAAAAAATGTGACAATTCTTTTATGCTCCTGATCTGAAATATGATGGTAAGATTGTCAGTAACTCAAGATGACGTTGTAAGGTTGTGTTTGGTTGATGGTAGAGATTCCGACAATAGGGTATAAAGTTAATAGATTATGGACTACATATAATATAGAGAAAGATTGTTCAGCAATAAAAATGAACTTAATCAATGATAAACATTTAATTCAGACATGCATATATCAAGTCAACGTGTATGACAATCGCAACATTAATCAATCAATACAATTTCGAGTGACAAGTGAAAAAGTATAAACAAAGTTAAAATATTACATTTCGATTGTATTGCCACTCCACCTGTGAAACATTAAATCGAGAAGTGTAGCATATCATTGAGTTATATCCATGGGCAACTATATAAAGAAAAAAAAGAGTTATTCATAATAATAACAAAACTAACAGAAATATGTAATTGATGTTTCTAGATTCTATATGTTTACTTGTTGTCCATTTTCTCAAAAACAATATGATGTGTTACAGCTTGACTCCACGTAATTTTTTTATTAGAATTCAATTGACACATTGGGCGAGGTTGGATTCATATATTTGAAAACTTTATTTTTGACTCAATTAAAAGCATCTCCGAGAGACATTCTAAATTTTATTCCCTAAATCTCGTATAAGGATCATCATAAACTCTATCTCTCCCTAAAAATTAACCAAACTATAACAGTTTTCCTATAATATCAATCCCTATTTTTTAAATTATACAAATACAGTCTATAATCTGTAATAATTTTGTGTGAAGCTGTGATACCTTTAAATATATGTATTGTCCAGCCTATAACAACATGCAGGGAAGAAAACAATGCGCGCGCAAGAGAAAAAATTATGTGCAAACACAGATAGAGACTATCTAAGCTAATCCTATATTTGAGAGAGATGAATATTTATTTAGAGAATGGATTAGGAAAGGAACTCATTTAGGGAGATTGTTGGACCTTTATTTTGTACCAAAATACTTAAATTCAAATTTAAATATTCATATAGATAATTTCTCGGAGATGCTCTAACTATTACACCCATATAGTGTTTTTTGCCAAAAAAAAAAGGTACAATTGTATCCCATGTCCCAAACTGGGTCTGGTTGATACAAAGGTGGAGAGTTTGCCCTTCTAGTTTACACGGTTACATGGAATCATGGATTTGATAATGTTTTGCTTAAATTGTTTGATCAGTAATTTAGTATAGTTCTAGAATTCCCTTTCCGTGGGAATGGCGCATAGTATCTTTAGCAACACCGATCAGATTGCCATGCTTGCATGCTATGCAAGGTCCAAAGCCATGGAGAATCCAGTGAGATAGGTGCCAGATAGGGATGGCGATAACAGACGTGTGGATGGAGTTGCTTTGCTTCCTTCTCTTCCAAATGGTTGTCAGTACGACAAGATTTGGACTCCAGTGACAGCATTGCATCTTCTGTCTTTGTTCGCAAGAACATCATTTTGGTTCCCATTAAATTATGTTTTCCTGAGGAGTTTTCAGAGGTGATTCTGGAGAAAACGGACTCGGCATGCTTCCCAGTTCGTCAGCAAACAGAACATGCTTAAACAATTTAGTACTCGGGAGAATGTTCATAATGCAGACGTAATAAGCTGGACAGTTAGGTTCTTTCACCAGGCAGCATGTAGCTTTCAACAAATGTAGGGTTCCTCGTCTAGTTTTTACAAGTAATAAGGGCAAAACATTCAGCTGGGGGGCACATCAGTGTATCACTCCTCAAGAGTGGCAGATTAGAAAGCCAATGGCTCAGCAGGCTCAGTCCCAGTAGCTCAAGAATGGCACAGGTGCGAGTAACAGAAGCAACCCCATCCAACTGGGTGCTATTGAGAAGCATCAGTAATTGAAGGCAGGCTCAGTGCCTCAGTCACATTCGCAAAAAAAAAAGTGTTTGATGCTCTGAGTTCTCCTATTTCCCTACAAAAGATTGTCGGTTCATTGCACAAAAAATATAGTTACTCTCACGAGTATTTGTGGATTCCAATGTTAAGGTCCGACGATATAGAGGTCAGAATTGGGGCTGTTTGGTGCCAAAGAGCCTTAAAGACCCGCTTCTGGTGCGCTTGGACTGACTGGCAGGGATTCTGGCCATTGTGCCTGATGTCAAAGATGTGGATCACAGGGTCTGCAGAGCCAGATGATAAGTACCAGCCATCTGGAGACCAAGACTGGTTTATAAGAGCTGACTGAGACTCACTGCTCTCTTGTTTCCAACCAACTGCATGAACTTCAGTCTGCCTAAGCCTAATGTCAAACAACCGAAGCTGCCTGCTTGGCGTCCTGTCATGGACAAAAGAAAGAAAGGCATATATAAGGTTTCACAATGCAGCATAAGCATCAAAAGGGCACCACAGGAAACGACTACGCATAAGACCTTATGTGACCATTACATGATATCAATTGATACATAGAACGTTTTGAACTATCACAAGCTGTTGTATCAGCATGATACTTACGCTGATAAGTAAAATGAAACCCAACCAGCAACCCATAAATAACATTTGAGCTTTACTTACGCTGTTTGCACCATGTATAAGTTGAAATCGCACGGATTTGGTAATACACTCATGCATTTGCTATCAACTAGGTTCTTGGACTCTGCCCTTCCAGCTGCCAGATCAAATGCTATTATCCGCTTGTCACTGCCAACTGATAATATTGTATTTCTCTGTTGTAATCCAGCAACACCCATGACAGCAGAAGAATGCAAGTCCTTATGCAATTTCTTGTGGTTCCATGAATCATCGTTTTCTTGCCAAAGTATGACAGCATGGTCACTTCCACCAGTCACAAAGCATACATCAGACCAGGGCATGAAATTTATGTTGTTAATAATTCCCTTGGTATGAGGCTTCGTTGGTAGAAAAGTAACTTTCTTCTGTTTCAGGGGAAAAGACATCTATTACTCATTAAAAAAGGGCACAAAAGATCATAACATGCAGTCAAAACAATCATGGTGGATTCTTCAATATTTTACATGGCTTCATCGTATTACAGTAGGCCCTTGATACCTCCTTGCCACCAGAGTGTGAAACAGCACAATATAGTTGCATAATCTATAACTTTTGTCTGATCATTTTAAAAGGCTCAGTTCTCATTCTAAATTTGTTAATTTGAGGAAGACAGTATCAGGAGCCAATCATCATAATTCATAGCATCAAGCATAAAAGAACAATAGAAATTTAGCTGGCAATAAGTTGCATGGTATGAGTTGACACTTGACACAAAGAAGTGAGAACATTGAATAACATAAAAGACCACCTCTGTGGCAATATGATTTAAGATGAATTGATGATTAAATAACTATAATCAAATGTGCCGCTAGGAAAAATCCTTCAGGTGCCATTATATTTGTTATCAGTTTGCCACATTCAAGGCAAGTTAAACTGATAAAGCTTCATGGATCTATACTGTCTGTGGAATGTATTATAACAAGCAATGAGTGAAATGGGATGTAAAGTGTGCTACTTTTAATGAAGTTCTTACTTGTCCTGATATGTTACGGTTCATCACTGAAACCTGAGAGTCACTGTTATCAGCACTATACACAGCAAAAATTGAGTCACCATCTGGATGCCAGGCTATATCTTCGGGCCACCTATGCTTAGGAGAAAAACAATCTGTCGTACTAAGCAAGGAGATGGATGGTCTGCAAGTAAAAATGTGATAATACCCTATGAGTTCAGAGAGTAGTCAGAAGTCACTTAGTGCTAATAATAGTAAAAGTATATGAAATCATATCAGTGTCCCCCATCCCACTTGGGTCTAACATCGAGGTGAGGCGATGCAAAGAAGGAATCATGTAATTGACTTGGGTTTTGTGCTAGGTAATGCATAAGAGGTGCTAAGGTGGGTTTAACTACGCTTCCACAATAATTAGCCAGGCACTTCATAAAAAATGTTGAATCACATTGTCAATACTAATCACATGCATGCACTTTCTGACCGTATGTCAATATAACCATGTAAAGAGTAAAAAACATTTCCTAAGGGCATATTCACAGCAAAGTCAGTAAACAACAACTTGGCATCTTCAATATTTTGCACTAGAAGTAGAAGTTATCATTTGTTTTCATCTCTAAGTAATCAAAAGCATTTTTCTTGATTTTTTACAGCTCTAATGGCAGCACACTAGCACATATTTCTCCTGATTTATTTTCAGCAAGAGGTCATGGAAACAAGTTGCCAATTGCCATATCACTAATTCTGTTGCAAGCCAAGTAAAAGTTTCCAGAAATAAAAGGGAGAATAAGCATGATAAGACATCAGAGAAATATGAGGCCTACCCTTTTGGCTGCACTTGCCACAGACTAACAATTCCATCCAATGCACTGCATCACAAGAATGTGTAAGATTAAAGCTCTGAAATGAGCAAACTTAAGTAGCAAATCGTGGTTATTTAATCGAATTGTGTAGTTTAACCTGCCACAAGCCCACAACCCAGGTGATTGGAGGTCAAATAAACAAGCCAAAAGTCAACCAGTTAAATAAGCATATCCATCTAAAAAATAGTGTATCACTTGTAATTCCCCAAGTTTACAACCATACCGCTGCTAGCATCCTGCACTGCCACTAAATAATTTTCATTCTGATGTTGCAACCAAATTGAAAGATCAGCAGTGTTGGATTTTTGGAAATAGCAACCTAGATAATGCTGTAGTTTTGATAGCTAACAACTCTCCAAACTAGCTGTAACTATTCATGCCATATTGCCTTGTTAATTCATTACTCCCTCCTTCCCTTATTCAACGTCGCCTAAGCGTTTTAGAAAAAATTCTAAATCTCCGTCGTTCTCTATACTACTAGTGCTGCATGCATGCATGGCCTCTGGAACTGGGATTACGGCTGGGATTAAGCCATTTCTTGGCGGGCAACGTGTACATGCATGGGGAGTATTTAATGGAGATCATGCAGATGCATGGGGAGTAGCTAGAAACCTGAGCCATGAACCATCAGCTGCGCACGGTTGCTACATGCAAGGAGAATAATTTGATGTTGAAAACAGGGAGGAGGGAGTACAATGTAAGGCAAAAAAATTATTCTGTTGTTCTCAACTTATGACTTCTCATCTGATTTTTAAATTTCAGAACAACATAAGAAAAAGGCTGTGTAGGGGGGAAAAATAAGTAAAATGCTCCTTATGCTCCGTATTTTTAAGTGCCCAAAAGAAGAAAGAAATTAATAAATGATCAATAGAGCATGATAACATAACTAGACACAGATGGACATAGTGCGGAAGGTCGACTAATGATAACATCAATGAAAGAGTGAATTTTAGGTTGACACTTGACACTCACCTCACACAAGAATGCAAGCAAGCAATTCAACTCAAGAGAAGACCACTTTTTATTAAAAATAATGATAAATAAACACGTGTAGGTAAGTAAGGCTATTAAAATTTAAAATTCAGATGATCAAAATGATAATAGCAATACCAAAACTGACAACAACAGATTTCCATCATCTTTTCAAAATTTAACCAAACGATGAAATATCGTTAAAACTGCCAAGAACTTGATATTGCTATCGTTGTTTCTATAATCAGCACATTAATGACATAAATTAAATAGCCTGTGAAGCATACCTTGTAATAACAAGTTGGTCATTAATAGGGCACAGTTCAAGACACCTAAGTTTCCTTTTGTGTTGGCTCGAGATCACGGTACCACCATGGAACCTAAGCACAGTTGCAACCGATTTCCTCACGTTCTGAATCAGGTTTTGATGCTCCTTCTGTTCTGTAAATAGAAAAACACGGCCTGATGCATTAACATTTAACACATCTGGGGATCGATTTTTATCATGCTAATTCTCCCCAAAATGAAAAAACAACAGGAAGTACCAATCTTTTGCTTGGGCTTCTTCTCCACTGTCTTTGGCCGCTCTGGCGGCGCTGGTAACGAGGAAGACGACGGAGCGAGGGCTTTCTTCAACCCAGGCATGGGCTCTGCGCGCGGGATCGGCCGGGTGTTGGCCCCTGGGATGACAAGCTGCGGTCTTGCCGCCAGTTGCGGCGTGGGCACTGGAGCCCTATGCTCTGGCGGACGGCCCCATTGGGTTGGCGGCGGCTTGCGCTCTCGATATCGCGCCAGTCTCTCCTGCGCCTCGGTCAGCTTCTTCTCCGCGGCGTCCAGCTGCGACGCACGGCGACCGTCAGAACCGACCAAGATCGCAACTTTATCATGACCAAAGACCGGGGGGAGAGAGGGAAGGGACGAGTACCAGGGACTGGTAGTGCATGAGCTTGAGCTTGCAACGCTCGACTTCACGTTCGCGGTGGGCGATGAGCGCGAGCACCGCCTCCTCCGCGATATCCTCTTCCTCCTGCGGCGGCGGCTCGGCGGCGGGGGCGGAGGGTTGGGGTTTGGCGGCGGAGCCATTGGAGGCGGGGCGGGGCCAGTAGGCGGATTCGTAGTCGTCCTTCTCGAGCTTGGGCCTCTTGAGCACCGGGGGATCGCCCATGGCGGGCGGCACGATGGAGAATCCGTTGAAAGGGAGGAGCGACGCGCGGCGCCTGTCTGCCTCCCCCTCTCGGCCGCGACCCCGCGAGACGCGAGTTAGGCGAGAGAGAGAGAGAGAGAGAGAGAGAGACGGGGTGGGCGGACAAAATGATATTTGTTAGAACTACCACGCAACAATTAGATATATGATCATTTTAGGTTGTTGCAATAAAAAAAATCTCTTTACATAGGAGTAAAATATAAAGATTTAGGTTGTAATATTTGAAATAAAATTTGAATGGTAGAAATAGTTTTGTTTTAAGATAGAGGAAGTATCAATTACACATATATAATCATTTAAATTAATAATATATTTACACACTCTATCCCACAAATCCCAATTTTTGGGCAACCAACCAAACCATAGGCTAAAAGCAAAGTGACAACCGTTTCCGTTCATATGCATCTGTGTTAAGCATGTTTTGTTTGTGTGTTAGCAGAGCTACAGCTTGGGCTTTTGCTTTCGATTATGGTAACCAGTTTATTCATCTTCTCATGATCAAATGCTTCAACAAGTAATAATATTAAAATTTACAGCATCTCTCTCAATTGCCAAACAAGTGTAACACAAGAACACATAATGGACACGGAGCCTCACGTCTACATTACAGTATGGGTGATACTTGATACATGCTCTAGTTAACTCCTGGTACAGATTACAGATTGGCAAGCTTGGCATCTTTTTTTCAAGGCAACGACAAGCTTGGTATCTTTTTAGACAGATCGACCAACCAAGAAAACCTCCAGGGGCAAATCATGGCAGAAACCAAGCAGAAGATATGAGGGAGATCCTCTACGGTGTGCCGTCTTCATGGTAAAGATACAGACCGAAACCAAACCTTGCGCAGGCCTTGCAGAATGCGGCCTCTTCTGCAGCAGCCACGGGATCATCAAACCGTGCATCACTCAGTGAGGCTGTTCCTGCTGCCTCCCTGTGAACCTGCATCCATGGAAACTCACAAAACAAATAAGCTGATGGAGTTACGTACCCGTTGTTTCTTTCAGGGTGGAAATGGGGAAATTTAACAATTGAGATCAGAGGGTTCAAATAGTGTGAAATTTAAGACTAATGGACAAATATGGTTGGCTCCCTGCAGCTTTGCCTACATGAGATGGGTGGCCAGTGGCCACCAGCATATTATGGGTGTATATGAATTTAGTTGTAGGCCAAACCAAACAGTTATTATGGATTTGTGCGAGTCATGGGATTTCACATGCAGCGTTATTTGGCAATTTGCGTGTCTTTACAGTTGTATTTTATTACTTTCCTAATTGTGTCTAAATTAACCAGTCTAGTGTAACAAAAGGTGCATCAAAGAAATTGGTCCATTCAAACTTATCATCACTTATTCATACGATGATTCATTAACCTGTAATAAGAAGGGACATTTACAAATAAGAGACAATAATTAAGTTACCTCTCCATCTATTCCTCGTACTGTGACACGATATACCACTGTCACCTTCCCATTGTCAGTGTAAATAACATTGCAGACCTCTCCACACCAGCCTGAGCATATGAATGAAGTTTCAATGGTAATATAGGTTCAGTCCAAGAATGTTGTAGAAAACATAACCAAATAGTTGGCCCTTCCAGTGCATTTCAAGTTGATAAATGATAGGCGGAACAAGGAAATGTCAGTGTCAACTGTCTACTGATAACGAATAAAAGTTGATATGAGATAGACAGAGAGTCATATCAGCATCCTAGGTGCTGCATATTCAGGTTAGGTGTATAAACGCACTACTTATGCATCTTTATTTGCGCATGTTGCTTTCAGAAAGAGTGCTTCTGTGATTACAACAACGTTGAGCATTGCTTGCACTGGTATTAGATATTTAGATTCAGGAACAGGCATACGGGATATGCATACCTGGAGCATAAAAGCTGAGCATCCGGTTGACATGGTACCTACAAGAAATACAAGAATAAACCGTGAATTGCCATTATGGAACAAATCTTCTTTTCTATGTCTTAAGAATTTGCCATAAGTTAATGAGAAATCAGAAATGTGAGGATCCGAGGGTCATTCAGTGATGATTTGATGCGGTAACAGAGCCTGAATATTGCGAGCGTTTTACTTGGAGTAAGTAAATGTGTATGCCAAGATCCGGAGGGTTTAACTACAGCTAGCTTTATTCGACGAGATCTCTCGAGCAAACCCAACCCGAGGATGAGCTAGTTCCGCACCAGGGGATGACGGGATCGGAGGGTGAAACGCGGCGGGAGGAGCGGACGACGGATTCCGGGACGCGCTTGTTGAGGTCGCGGAGGATCTCCACCAGCGGCCGCGTGATCCCCGACGGCGCCGCGTCCAGCGGCACCACGTAGTTGGTCGTCGACGCCACCGCGCCGCCGGGCTTCCGCTCCGGCGCCGCGGCCACGACGGCCAAGCGGCGGCGGCGGCCGCGGGAGCGTCCGACGGGGAGGGAGGCGGCGGGGAGCCGCGAGGCGAGCAAGGCGGATGTGATCGTCACCATGGGCGATCGAGCTGGAGGAGCTCAACTGCAAGGAGTAGGTGGGAATGGAAAAGGTGGTTGGATTGGAGCCAGCCAGCCTACCAACTACATAATGCCAGAAAAAAACTCAACTGTGAAGTCTCCAAAATATTCAAATGAAACACTAGTATGTTTTTGTAGATAATTGTGCCATTCAAATAAAATCAGACAAAATTTAAATGGAAAATAGGTAGTTTGAATGTTTGATAAACTGAACAGCAAATACGTGGTGCCCAAACCTTTAGTCTTCAAATTATGACAAGTGAGAACTAAGAAAGCAAACAACTCAATGCGTTGGAAGTAATTTCAGCCTAACCAAGATCATCAGACCTGTTTGACAGGTTCAGTTCAGTAACTGTCTAACAGCTACCACGAAATTTGGCCGGCACCCTTCTCTTAAAACTCAAAGGATTAAGCTTAACTGTAGTAAAAATAGGCAAATCATGCCAACAAGCTAACAGTTGCTCAAATCTTGTTAAAACAAACCTACATCATCGAAACAAGTTTGTATCTTGAAACACAGGCTTTATATGTTCTCAAGAGGGGCATAAACAGCAATCCCTTGGTGCCTTATGATGCCTGGATAGATCATTAGATACTTCCAGGAAAATAACCATGGGGTGGTAAAAATAAAATCACTAATTGTTGCCCATTTGATATTTAACACCAAAAGCACATACACATCCTAGCCATCAAACCATCACAAACCATGACAAACATATGTAAAAGCTAATATTCCAAGTAGAAAAAAGACAGAGGGATTCAGACATCCAGAAAACCATGACATGGATTATGTTTTAGCCTTTAGGAATGCACTGACCCCCATCTACTCCTCTCAAGGCTACAATGAGAAACGCAATTTTTTTTTGCCTCTCTTCATATGATTCTTATCTTATGTCGCACTCCATGCTAGAAAAGGACAAATTAACTATGTATATGTGCAATCTTGGTTGGGCAAAGGTTCATACTTGATGAGATAAGAGCTTGGATAATATCCTAGAACTCATGCATAGCTTCTCGAGATGGAAAAGGTATTTTGCACAGAGTTTGGATTTGATGTTCCAGAACACATGCAAACTTATCCAAATGGAAAAAGGTAGTTTAACAGACTGTAAACTTAAGTACATAACTTAACTAATAAGACCTAACACTACTAGGTGTTGATTAAAATGATTTTAAGCGTGTAAATCCATGACATTTATCGTAAGTATACAGTTATAAATGAAAATATTTCTGTACAGCTCGTTAATATAGGACTAAGTAAACTGAGCTTTCTTAATGATGCTGTACTGAAAAAAAGGAAGGATGATGCACATTTCCTAGTTTCAGACCCCAACCTCAAAATGCATTCCTTAATAAACATGAGGAAATATATGGTTTAACCTAAACATGTTAATATTTATCACACCTTGTTAGGTTGAGCAGCTCTATGAGGTGGCCTCTTCCAACCAATTACCAATGTGATGGATCTATCAATTGTTTGAATTGATATGCTTCTTCTACCCTACAAAATTATTGTTGGGTAATGTATTAGAAGCAGCTGGGACATATGGGCATTTAGGTCCTCGAGTGCATTCTACACTGTCCCTCTGATGTTCTCTTACATTTTATTCCTGTAAAGGCTTGATGTGTTCTTCTAGCAGCACATCCTACCAGCGATACTGAAAGAAGAATATTCTGGGGAACAATGTTTGTGATGTTGGATATACATGGGCTTGTCCCATTTTGATTTATTCAATAATACGTTAAATGCAAAGGCCTACAATAATGCTACGGTGCACTAAAACTTTTAGTCCCATATTGAATGTTCACATGTCTTTTGCTCAACTTAAATAGATGGACTGATTGTGTGTCTATTGAGAAGTTGAGACAGGCTAAGGGCGTGCGCGGCGACGGTAATGGAACCGTTTTTTGCCACCTTGTCGCGCCACCCTAAAATACTGCGATGACCGTTGGCCTTCCGTCTCCCCATTCATGAGAAAGCTTAATTGCGGTGACCGTTGGCCTTCCGTCTCCCCATTCATGAGAGAGCTTAATTGCGGAGACCGTTGGCCTTCCGTCTCCCCATTCATGAGAGGTGACCGTTGGCCTTCCGTCTCCCCATTCATGAGAGGTGACCGTTGGCCTTCCGTCTCCCCATTCATGAACGAGCTTAATTGCGGTGACTGTTGGCTTTCCGTCTTCCTCTGCATGAGAGCTATATAAAGGGGGCAGTAGCTGGATAGAACATACTTCCTACTACTTCCTTGTGTCGTTGCCTCAAACCAGCCCCGTCCCAACCTTCTGCGCGCACAGAGAGTTGGGAGAGCAGGCCTCCGAAGCCACGCCCGTGATCGAGACACCTGCCGGGTGTGCGGGCGATCAGGTTTTTGGGGAGCGTCTTCGCGACTGCTCGCTCCATCCTGGTGATCGCGGTTGCTACGCACGCCATCGTCTTCCTCTCGGTGCCCGTTCGTGGGACTGCACTGCGAACAACGTCCTGCATCAAGCCCTGATCGACTACATCAAGCAACACATTATGACGACTAACGTGAATGGAGAAACCGGTGCTTTGAGCATGGGTCCCTCCGCTGGGTACATCCTAGCAACTTATGTGTTCTATTTCTTTAACTATATCATCTTGTGTTTGATGATAAATATGTTTCAAGCTACTGCTATTTATGTCGTCATAATAATCGCATGCTATTTATGGATTAAATTTAACATGAAAATGCCTAAATTCCTAACAATCCAAAAACCTGATATTAGGCATTTTTCTGTTAGTGGTTTTGCTGCTGCGTTGAAGCCGAATGCTTTTGACGGTACATGCTATAAGAGATGGCACAATAAGATGGTCTTATGGTTGATGGCTATGAACTGCTTTCACGTGGCACAAGGCAAGCCTGGGGATTTGGCCCCAGGCAGTTCTGAGGAAGAGACATTTGATGCGTCTCCTCAAGGACAGGCCTTTAAGGTTGCTGATAACCTTTTCAGAGGTGCCGTGATCAGTGCAATTGCTGAAAAATACCAGGACTCTTACCTAACCTTCAAAACTGGCAAAGAGTTATGGGATGCGCTTGAGGCAAAGTTCGGTGTTTCTGATGCTGGTAGTGAGCTGTATGTGATGGAGCAGTTCTACGACTACAAGATGGCTGAAAACCGTCCTGTAGTCGAACAAGCTCATGAGATACAGGCTCTAGCAAAAGAACTCGAACAGTTTCCCTGTGTGCTACCCGACAAGTTTGTGGCCGGCGGTATTATCGCCAAGTTGCCACCTTCTTGGAGGGATTTTGCTACCTCTCTAAAGCACAAGAGACAAGAGTTCACCGTGGCTGAACTCATTGGTACTCTTGATGTTGAGGAGAGGGCGAGGGCAAAGGACACACGCGGGAAAGGAATTGAGTCTTCTAGTGCCAATATGGTGCAGAAGAAAAATTCCAATAATGCATCTCGTAACAACAAGAAGAAGAACAAGCAAGAGAACGTAAAGCCTAAACAAACATCCACATTTAAGAAGAAAAAGGGCAACAAAGAAGGTAGATGCTTTGTTTGCGGGAGCACTGAGCACTGGGCGAGTGCATGCCCAGACCGCAAATTTAAGCATGAGAAGAAATCAGCTAACATGGTGATATGTGAGACCGGTGGAGGAACACCAGGGTATGGTAATTATTTACCTACTGTTCTTTCAGTTTGTCATTCGCCTGAGTGGTGGATTGACACCGGTGCTAATATTCATGTGTGTGCTGATATTTCTTTGTTTTCTTCTTATCAGGTCGGCGGGACTGGATCCTTGCTGATGGGAAATGGATCATCTGCGCATGTTCTTGGTGTTGGTACGGTCATTCTGAAGTTTACTTCGGGAAAGACGATGTCATTGAAGAACGTGCAGCATGTCCCTTCCATCAAAAAGAATCTAGTTAGCGGATCTCAAGTGTGTCGAGATGGTTATAAACTTATGTTTGAATCCAATAAGTGTGTACTTTCGAAGTATGGTACATTTGTTGGTAAAGGTTATGACTGCGGAGGCTTGTTTCGTTTATCGTTGCATGATGTGTGTAATAATGATGTGAACAATGTTATTTTGAATGAGTCGAATATTTGGCATTCACGACTATGTCATGTTAACTTTGGTGTTCTATCGCGGTTAGCAAAGTTAAATTTAATCCCAAAATTTGATTTAGTCAAAACTTCTAAGTGTCATGTGTGTGTGCAATCTAAGCAACCTCGCAAGCCTCACAAGGCCGCGGAGGCGAGGAACTTGGCACCGTTGGATTTAATTCATTCTGATTTATGTGAGATGAACGGAATATTGACTAAAGGTGGCAAACGTTATTTTATCACATTTATAGATGACTCCACTAGATTTTGTTATGTGTATTTGTTAAAATCAAAAGATGAAGCGTTGTATTATTTTAAAACTTATAAAGCTGAAGTTGAGAACCAACTTGAGAGGAAAATTAAACGGTTACGGTCTGATCGCGGTGGAGAGTATTTTCCAAGAGAATTTTCTGATTTTTGTGCAGAACACGGGATTATTCATGAGAGGACACCGTGAGGAGCCATGCTGAATAGCGTGGGCCTCATGGCTCTAGAAGTGATGAGTCATTGTCAACGATAGTCAAAGAGGACTGAAGAAAAGAGGAGATCTGCTGTTTTATGGGCCGCGTGTGACTCAGGTACACGGGCAGCGAGCGACTGTCGGGCAGAGGAGGCTGCGAAGTCGGGCTGGCCCAATCCGGGTGCATGGGCCAGAAGCAGTAGAAGACCCACTGGGCTGTTGACCAGAATTGACTCAGGTACACGGGCGGTGAGTGATTGCCGGGCTGAGAGAGCTGCGGAATCGGGCCGGCCCAATCCGGGTACCTGGTGCAAAGTCGGTGGAGGCTTTGTCAGTTTCGGCGCAAAACTGACGACCGTCGATCTTGTATCCGACTGTCCAGAAGAGAAGCCGTAGTCGCTACGAAAACTTAGCTTCCGGATAAGTCATCTGTAACTCTAGGCCCACAGTCAGTCTGTCGTGTCTGTAAAAATACCTAAGGGCAGTAGAGTCTTTTCCTTTATTTTTGAGTCTGTAAAAACCCTAAGGGACAGGTAGAATATTCCTAGTGTTGGGCTGCCTATAAATAGGACCCCAACCCCTAGGGTTTGGACCACCCTTTTGCTGAAATTGAATACCACTCTTTGGGTCACTCTTTTCCTCCCTTCTCTCTCCTGTGTGCGCCGCCAGGGGTTTCCCTCTCTCTGTTCGTGGCTCATTTTGGCTCAAATCTCTTGGATGCTTTTAATCCTTGGTCCCTGGAGAATTTATTGTTTGCATCTGGTTGGTTTGGAGAGTTATTGAGTTGGATTCGGGCTGCTGTATTTATTTCTTGGGAAGAAGCTTCTTCGGCTGGGTGTGTTCTTCACGGTGGTAGTACTAGTTCTTGCTGTTGCAAATAGTACTGCTTTACTGTAGCTACAGTGTTCGGCTGCAGCTTTTCACCTTCTATTGCCCAGCTTTTTGATCGAAGCTGACAGTCTCTTTTGCCTTTTCCTGGTGTGTCTGCCGAAGCTCGGTTCTGTGCGAAGCCCCTCAACTCCGTGAGGCAAGCTCCGATCGAACCTTGTTAAAGGCTTCGCTCAGTTTCTCGAACTTCGGTTTCTGTGTCTGAGTTGCTAGCTTCGAAGTTCCCCTGTATCGAAATCATCGCATACTTCGAACTAGCATACTCCGAATCTATCTGTTCGAAGTGCTCACTTCGTTAGGCTTCGAAGTGGGGTTCGAAGTTTTGTCTGTTCTGACAGACTTCGCTTCTTTGTTCGAAGGTTGTTTGTTTGTGTGTTGTGTTCGAAGTTTTTGTGTTCGAAGGTTTAGCTCCGAAAGCTTTCGGTTCTAAGTGTGTTCGAAGTTTTGTTTTCGAAGTGTATACTTCGAAGAAGGCTTCGACACTGTTTACTTCGCTCCGAAGCTCGTGACTCGAAGTTGCGTTCGAAGTCTTGTCTTCGAAGTGCTTACTTCGAACCAAGCTCCGGCACTGCTTTTACTTCGCTTCGAAGTACACTTCGCTTCTTACTTCTTCGAACTAGGCTAGACAGTGACACCTTCGGCATTTCGGACAGACTCCGACACCAACCTCCGAAGCAGACCTCGACGTGCGAAGAGGGCTTCGCCAAGTTCCGAACAGGAGACAACTTTGGACAGTAACTTCTCTTTTCACTTTATACATACTTAGATCTTTTCATTGAGAAGTTTAGGCCTGTTATAATTTGTATATCTGCCTAGATTGCACTTCTTTAGATTTACACTATTTATCATCAGATGCTTCTAGGTTAGAAACCTTTAGACTTAGGCCTTCTATTTATTTTCTGCTGCGTAGTAATTTTTGAGGTGCGTTGGGTATTGGGAACAGGCCATTGATTCGAAAGAATTTTTAAGGCGCCCATTCACCCCCCCCCTCTGGTCGCTACTTTCGGTCCTACAAGTGGTATCAGAGCGAGGTTAGGGTTTTTCCATACCTTAACCGGTTCTAAACCCCAGTAGTGACTATGACGTCTCCTGGCAAGGTCCCGTCCTTGGAAGCCTATGGCTATAATTATTGGAAGACTCGCATGCGAGCCTATCTCATGAGCCAGGGTTCGGACATATGGGACATTTGCGTTCACAGCACGTTTGTCATTCTGCCAGTCGCTGAGCACGGTACTGCTGGTATCATTGCTCAGCATCTGAGCAACAGTAAGGCTGTGAATATTTTGTTTTCTGGATTAGGTCCCACTGAGTTTGAGCGTGTGAGTCATCTCTCCACTGCGAGAGAGATCTGGGCTACCCTCAAGGCACACCATGAGGGAACAGCCCAGGTCAAGGCTCGGCTCTATCAGACCTACCGGCGTGAATATGAGAACTTCACACAGAAGCCGGGTGAATCTGTTGAAGCCTTGTTTGGTCGCTTTCAGTCGATCATTAACAAGCTTCGGGACAACAAGGCTGAGGGTGCTCAGTTAGTCTCAGATCATGAGCAGGCGCTCAAGGTTCTTCATACCTTGGACCCAAAGATCTGGGAGATCAAGGTATCATCTATCGTTGAGAGCACTTCTTACGATACCTTGACCATTTCTGAGTTATTTAGCAAGCTGAAGGCCACTGAGGTAGATATCCAGTTGAGATCAAATCTCACTGGCTCTGGATCAAAATCCCTGGCCCTTGCTGCACCTTCAGTTGATCCCTCTGCTGTGAGCTGTGCTGGGTTCTCCTTGATGTCTATCACTGAGGACCAGCTTGAGTTGTTGGGAGATGATGATTTGTGTCTTTTTAACAACCGGGTGCGTCGTGTCTATGATAAAAGAATGTTCAAAAGACACGGCACAAAATCCGGATGCTTTGAATGTGGTGATCCAGGACACTTCATCGCCGACTGCCCCAAGCGCAGTGGATACAAGAAGGGCACCGGCAATAGCTTCCACGACTCCGGCAAGCATGAGAGCCCCTCCTTCACCAAGGGCAAGCCGAAGACCAGGTTCTTCAAGAAGGCCCTGAAGGACTACCGGCGAGAGAACAAGAAGCGCGACAAGGCCTTCTTCGCCGAGATGGAGAAGAGCTACTCCAAGAGATCCACGTCTTCTTCCTCTTCATCGAGCTCAAGTGATGAGGAGATCACCATCAAGAAGGGAAGGACAAGGATGATCCGGCGGGCCTCTGCTTCATGGCCTTCGGAGACAAGCCGAAGAGGCGCTCACACCAGCGCCGAAGATCCCGCAAGAGCTTCTGCTCCATGGCTCTTGGGGATAGAGAAGAAAAGAGCTCCTCCGACGACTCCGACGATGACGATAGCAAGGTATCATCTTATGAGCGCGAAATTGTAGATTTACTTGAGAGCAATCGTCAGGAGTTGAAGTATCGGGAGAAACTGCTTAGGGGGGCTAAGAAAAGGATAGACGAGTTAGAGAATGAGCTTGCCGTGGCCAACGGTAGGATTGAGAGTCTATCTTCTTCCCCTTGCTTGGGTGATAGCAGTGAGTGCCCGAAGTGTGAGGTGCTTCTGTGTGACCTGTCGACTTTGAAGTCCAGGTACACAGAAGGGTTGATGAGAGGGACGCTTTGGCCACTGAGCTTGAAAGTGCTCAGCTGAAGCTGAAAGATGCTCAAGCCACTGTCGTCGCACCCTGTGTTGATTGCCCATCTCATCTAGCTGCCTTAGCTGAGCTAAAATCCAAGGGCAATGAGCATTTGGGTGATTTAGAGAGGTTGAGAGCTGAGCTTGCCCAGACTAGGCTAGAGCTTGAGACACTGTCAGTTCCACCCACTGTTTGTGAGAACTGTCTGTCTCTTAGAATGGAGTTGATTAAGCTAAAAGCCGGAAAGTCTGTCCAAGTAGAGAATGAGTGTGAGACCTGCTTGTCTCAGGTGGAGGTCCTAGCTTCCTTGAGAGAGGAGCTAGCAGATTCTCAGAATGAGAACTTTTACCTCCGTTCTATCCTGAGTTGGATCAGTGCCAGAGAGCCACAACTTGGCATGATGATCCAGCAGTTCAAGAGGAAGGATGGGTTTGGAGTAGGTTACACCTACACCAAGGCTGACTTTGAGAGTGCCCTCAGCCGGGCAGTGGAGTGGAGTAAAATGACTCCAGAGCAGAAGTATCCCAAAACTCACTCCACTGAGACCTCCCAGGCTTGTCAGCCCAAGGATGGAGTGATCCATGAACCACCCAAAGCTCCACCCAAGAAGCCTATCTGGGTTCCTAAGCCCAAACACCTCCACTCTTCTCTAGACTCTCTTCCTGGACCCTCTCAGCCTAAGAAGACCACACCAAACACTACCAAGCCCAAGAACCCCAAGCCTCAACCACATCCAAGAAGCCTACCTATCATTGTGAGTATTGTCAGAGAGACGGGCATCTTGCGGAGTTTTGCTTCAGGAGGAAGCGGGTTGAGAGAGCAGAGAGGGCTCGTAGTGATCAGGTGCAGTTCTACCAGCAGGGTGGTAGACTGCGTGTTCCTCGGCGCGGGGAGAGGCTGGAGGCCAGGCCGCGTCGTGTAGGTGGTGGTAGAGGAGACGGCTTTCTTGCCCATGCTCCATTTGGTGGTGTTCGTTCCGGCAGAGTTCCAGACCGTGTTGGCTACGGTTCTGGACCTCGTGGCCGCAGGGTCAGGAAGGACCGTGGACCGCGTTTTGAGCCGCGTTTTGGTCCAAACTCTTTTGATGGTTTTCGCTTTCCATCTTTTGAGCAGATGGCTCGACACTGGTTTAGCTCTTTTGCTAAACCTGGTGCCGGACCATTGCTCCCACTTACAGACATTGATTGTGCAGGACCGGGGACTGGAGGATGTTTGGATCATGGACTCAGGATGCTCTCGCCACATGACGGGACATCGCAGATGGTTCTCCAGTCTCACTCCCCCGAGCTCCAAAGAGTACATTACTTTCGGGAACAGCGGTCAAGGAAAAGTAAGTGGCATAGGCTCAATTAGCATTTCAGATCATTTCTCTTTAAAGAATGTTGCTCTGGTCAAAAATCTGAATTTCAATTTAATATCTGTTTCGCAACTTCTTGAGGATGGTTTGGAAGTGCGTTTTAAGAAAGGCAATTCTTCTGTGGTTGATTCTAGAGGGTCTTTGGTTTGCCAGATTTTACCCTTCGGTAAAGTTTTTCGAATTGACTTCTCTAGTTCTTTTGGCCCTTCTCGCTGTTTGATTGCTGGATCTTCTTCTGAGCTCTGGAAGTGGCATAGGAGGTTAGGTCATTTGAGTTTTGATCTGCTAGTCAGGTTAAGCTCTATGGATCTCATCCGAGGATTGCCCAAGCTTAAAATGGAGAAGGATCTAGTTTGTCATCCCTGTCGTCATGGGAAAATGGTTGCCGCTTCTCACTCACCTGTGACTCAGGTGATGACTTCGTATCCAGGCGAGCTTTTACATTTGGACACTGTTGGTCCAGCTAGGGTACGCTCAGTCGGTGGGAAGTGGTATGCACTTGTGATTGTTGACGACTTTTCTCGTTTCTCGTGGGTTTTCTTTTTGGAGTCTAAGGATGAAACTTTTCAATTTGTCCATGACCTGATTTTGAAGCTGAAGAATGAGAACAATGGTCGGATGCGAGCAATTCGCTCCGACAACGGCTCTGAGTTCAAGAACTCTCAGTTCGTCAGCTTCTGTGGTGATCAGGGTCTGGACCATCAGTTTTCTTCTCCTTACACTCCCCCACAGAACGGCGTTGTGGAACGAAAGAACCGCACGCTAGTTGAGATGGCCAGGACGATGCTCGATGAGCACAGGACTCCTAGGCGTTTTTGGGCTGAAGCAATGAACACGGCTTGCTATCTTGCCAACCGTATTTTTCTTCGAGCTTACATTGGTAAGACTTCTTATGAGTTGCGGTTTGGCAGACAGCCCAAGGTGACCCACTTGCGAGCGTTTGGCTGCAAGTGCTTTGTGCTCAAGAAGGGAGGGCATTTGGACAAGTTTGAGTCTCGTTGCTGGGATGGTATTTTTCTTGGATATGCATTGCATTCTCGAGGTTTCCGTGTTTGGAACCTCGAATCCCAGCTGCTTGTCGAGACATGTGAGGTTTCTTTTGACGAGTCCTTGCCTTCTTTGACTCCTTCTTTTGAGCTTTCTGGTGATGATGAGCTCGGAGAGTCCATCTTCGAGGAAGATGAGGATACTCCAGCTGCTGTTGAGGGCGGGCCTTCTGCATCCCCCGCAGAGCCCACACCCTCTGTGACTTCGACTGATGATGAAGGCGGACCTCTGATTACTTCTTCCACTTCGATCGAGCCCCTTCAGTCGAGTCCAGAGGTGCCAGCTGCTGACTCCGGTGAGGTGACTTCAGATCACCAGGGAACCCGAGCAGTTCAGCGTGACCACCCCTCAGAGCTCATCATTGGTGATTTGACTGAGAGGACTTTACGTTCTTCTGCCTCTCTCGCTGTGTTTGCTGAATCTGCGTTTGTTGCATCTTTGAGCCCAGAGACATTTCTCATGCTCTTTCTGATTCTAACTGGATTAATGCTATGCAAGAAGAGCTTGAGAATTTTGTCCGCAATCGGGTTTGGACACTAGTTGAGCCGCCACCAGGATGCAACCCCATAGGCACCAAGTGGGTATTCAAAAACAAACAAGGTGAAGATGGGGTTGTGGTGCGCAACAAGGCTCGACTTGTTGCCCAGGGTTATTGCCAGAAGGAAGGTATTGACTTCGAAGAAACCTTCGCTCCTGTTGCCCGTCTTGAGTCCATTCGTATCCTTCTAGCTTTGCCGTTTCAAAGGGTTTTAAGCTTTTTCAAATGGACGTTAAGAGTGCTTTTCTGAACGGGTTCATAGAGGAGGAAGTATATGTTAGGCAACCCCCCGGTTTTGAGAACCCTAAGTTTCCTCGACATGTTTTTAAGTTGCACAAAGCTTTATACGGGTTGAAGCAAGCCCCCAGGGCTTGGTATGACCGGTTAAAGCAGTTCTTGTTGGGGAAGGGCTTTGTGATGGGTTCTGTGGACAAAACTCTTTTTCTTGCTCAGAGATGCTTCAGATTTCTTAGTCGCTCAGATTATGTGGACGATATTATCTTTGGCGGTACTACTGATTCTCTTGTGTCCAAGTTTTCTGAGCAGATGCACAGTGAATTTGAGATGAGCCTCATGGGTGAGCTTAAGTACTTTTTAGGGCTCCAGATAAAGCAGACCAAGGACGGCACCTTCATCCACCAAGGTAAGTACACTCGTGATATGCTTAAGAAATTTGACTTTGGTGGTGAATTGAAGCCGCAGATGACTCCGATGGGTACTTCTGGGGGTTGGATAAGGACGAGAGCGGTGTCAAGGTCAATGAGAGAGAATTCGAGGGATGATCGGTTCGCTGTTGTACTTGACGGCAACAAGACCGGACATACAGTTCGCCGTGGGACTTTGCGCGCGTTTTTCAGTCTTCACCACGCGCGTCTCACCGGCAGGCTGTCAAGCGCATTTTCAGGTATCTCACCTATGCGCCTGATCTTGGTCTTTATTATTCAGCATCATCATCACTTGATTTATCTGGCTTTTCAGACGCCGACTTTGGTGGGTGCCGGTTGGATCGCAAGTCGACTTCCGGTACTTGCCAGTTTCTTGGCTCTTCCCTTGTATATTGGTCTTCTCGAAAGCAATCTGGAGTTGCTCTTTCGACCACAGAGGCTGAGTATGTAGCTGCTGCTAGCTGCTGCTCACAGTTGGTTTGGATGATTTCCACTCTACGAGACTTTGGGTTGTTCTTTCCTACCAGGGTTCCATTGTTTTGCGACAGCACTAGTGCTATTAGTGTGGGAAAAACCCATGTCTTCATTCAAAAACCAAACACATTGATGTGCGCTTTCACTTTTTGCGGGATCAATATGAGAAAGGTGTCATTGACCTTGTTCATGTTGATACCCATCATCAGTTGGCTGACATTTTCACCAAACCCCTAGATCAGTCTACTTTTGAGCGTTTACGAGGGGATTTGGGTGTTGTGTATCCTTTCTAGGATATTTTGCGTCAGTTTTTTTCTCTCTTCTTCACTCTTTTCTTGAGTCTTTTTGTGTGTGTTCATATCATACATATTCACATATCACACTTTTGAGCCTGCTTCTGTTATATGATTAAACTGCTTTACTTATTCTAGCTGGTACATGCTTTTGATTACTCGTCGATGATCATGCTTTGTTTCAGTTCATTTGATATGTCTGATATCTGTCATATGCATGGCTTTTACGCTTTCAACTTGAAAAATGATCACCATTGCTTCTGGTAACTAGCATGTGTAGGCTGAGTGCTTTTGCTATCTGTTACATGCCTTGTAGCTAGTTCATCACATAGATGCAGATATGCAACTTGGACATCTTTATGCTTTAACATGGAAAATATGCTATAAAAATGATAAAAAATCAAAAAATGAATGAAAATTCCATGCCTTTTTATGCTTGAGTTGAAAAGATCCAAGTGGGTTTGCTTTGGTCGCATTGCATTGTTCTGGACTGCTTACCATAGCACTTTGGTATGAACTAGGACAGTGTAGTGTATGCCAAGACCAATGTCTTAAGCTTCCGATGGTCCAGTTTTGGCCTAGGCTTGACTTGGTCGGTTAGCATAAGGTTTGACATGCAAATAACCCTTGGCACAAATGAAAAAGGAAAAATGAAAAAGCCTGAACATTTAACAAGATAACCAGTTTGCTGAAGCACTTTGTTTTGAACAATGTTTATCTTGGTAGACATCAGTTAGCTTCTGCATCTCATGCTTTACCTTGCTTATTAACTAGGAAATATGGTGATGTTTTGTTTTGCAAAAACTGAAAAATGCGTGCTAATGACTTTCTTTAGATATCATCTGTTGCACTGATCATGCCATGTGTCTTAAGACAGTATGTCTGTTGCTATACTTGTTAGATGTTGTAATTGCAGTCAATCATATCTGAGAAGCATGATTTCTACACTCCACCTACACCCCAGCTAAATTCACTGCATATTTTGAGGGGGAGTTGCTTTTCAGGGGGAGTCTGTGTCTCTTTTGAGTGCTTGATGAGTTTACTTGTCAACAAGGGGGAGAAAATTTGGGATCAGAGTTTAAGGGGGAGTTAGTTTCTTACTCTGTCGATATCCTTGTTGTTCTGAAATCACACTCATTTTGAGCTTTTACGTTTTGGTTAACCATAATGACCGTTTCTTGCTTTTGGTTGGCTTTTGGTCATTAGGGTTAAACTTTTACTTCATTTCTTCTTCTTCTTTGTTTTCTTGTGTTTTGTTTTCGTGTTTTCCACATTTGTTCACAGGTGTTGAAGAGCTGAGAATTGAGGAGTGTTGACAATGCACTCATCAAGGGGGAGATTGAGGAGCCATGCTGAATAGCGTGGGCCTCATGGCTCTAGAAGTGATGAGTCATTGTCAACGATAGTCAAAGAGGACTGAAGAAAAGAGGAGATCTGCTGTTTATGGCCGCGTGTGACTCAGGTACACGGGCAGCGAGCGACTGTCGGGCAGAGGAGGCTGCGAAGTCGGGCTGGCCCAATCCGGTGTGCATGGGCCAGAAGCAGTAGAAGACCCACTGGGCTGTTGACCAGGATTGACTCAGGTACACGGGCGGTGAGTGATTGCCGGGCTGAGAGAGCTGCGGAATCGGGCCGGCCCAATCCGGGTACCTGGTGCAAAGTCGGTGGAGGCTTTGTCAGTTTCGGCGCAAAACTGACGACCGTCGATCTTGTATCCGACTGTCCAGAAGAGAAGCCGTAGTCGCTACGAAAACTTAGCTTCCGGATAAGTCATCTGTAACTCTAGGCCCACAGTCAGTCTGTCGTGTCTGTAAAAATACCTAAGGGCAGTAGAGTCTTTTCCTTTATTTTTGAGTCTGTAAAAACCCTAAGGGACAGGTAGAATATTCCTAGTGTTGGGCTGCCTATAAATAGGACCCCAACCCCTAGGGTTTGGACCACCCTTTTGCTGAAATTGAATACCACTCTTTGGGTCACTCTTTTCCTCCCTTCTCTCTCCTGTGTGCGCCGCCAGGGGTTTCCCTCTCTCTGTTCGTGGCTCATTTTGGCTCAAATCTCTTGGATGCTTTTAATCCTTGGTCCCTGGAGAATTTATTGTTTGCATCTGGTTGGTTTGGAGAGTTATTGAGTTAGATTCGGGCTGCTGTATTTATTTCTTGGAAGAAGCTTCTTCGGCTGGGTGTGTTCTTCACGGTGGTAGTACTAGTTCTTGCTGTTGCAAATAGTACTGCTTTACTGTAGCTACAGTGTTCGGCTGCAGCTTTTCACCTTCTATTGCCCAGCTTTTTGATCGAAGCTGACAGTCTCTTTTGGCCTTTTCCTGGTGTGTCTGCCGAAGCTCGGTTCTGTGCGAAGCCCCTCAACTCCGTGAGGCAAGCTCCGATCGAACCTTGTTAAAGGCTTCGCTCAGTTTCCTCGAACTTCGGTTTCTGTGTCTGAGTTGCTAGCTTCGAAGTTCCCCTGTATCGAAATCATCGCATACTTCGAACTAGCATACTCCGAATCTATCTGTTCGAAGTGCTCACTTCGTTAGGCTTCGAAGTGGGGTTCGAAGTTTTGTCTGTTCTGACAGACTTCGCTTCTTTGTTCGAAGGTTGTTTGTTTGTGTGTTGTGTTCGAAGTTTTGTGTTCGAAGGTTTAGCTCCGAAAGCTTTCGGTTCTAAGTGTGTTCGAAGTTTTGTCTTCGAAGTGTATACTTCGAAGAAGGCTTCGACACTGTTTACTTCGCTCCGAAGCTCGTGACTCGAAGTTGCGTTCGAAGTCTTGTCTTCGAAGTGCTTACTTCGAACCAAGCTCCGGCACTGCTTTTTACTTCGCTTCGAAGTACACTTCGCTTCTTACTTCTTCGAACTAGGCTAGACAGTGACACCTTCGGCATTTCGGACAGACTCCGACACCAACCTCCGAAGCAGACCTCGACGTGCGAAGAGGGCTTCGCCAAGTTCCGAACAGGAGACAACTTTGGACAGTAACTTCTCTTTTCACTTTATACATACTTAGATCTTTCATTGAGAAGTTTTAGTACTGTTATAATTTGTATATCTGCCTAGATTGCACTTCTTTAGATTTACACTATTTATCATCAGATGCTTCTAGGTTAGAAACCTTTAGACTTAGGCCTTCTATTTATTTTCTGCTGCGTAGTAATTTTTGAGGTGCGTTGGGTATTGGGAACAGGCCATTGATTCGAAAGAATTGTTTAAGGCGCCCATTCACCCCCCCCCTCTGGTCGCTACTTTCGGTCCTACACACCGCCATATTCCCCACAATCCAATGGGATTGCCGAAAGAAAGAACCGTACTCTAACTGATTTGGTTAGTGCCATGTTAGAGACTTCGGGTCTATCTAAGGAATGGTGGGGTGAGGCGATTTGACTGCATGTCATGTCCTGAATAAAGTTCCCACAAAAGACAAAGAAATTACACCATTCGAGGAATGGGAAAAGAAAAAGTTAAATATCTCATATTTGCGTACTTGGGGTTGTTTGGCCAAGTGAATGTGCCAATTAACAAAAGCGCAAATTAGGACCTAAAACTGTTGATTGTATTTTCCTTGGTTATGCTTTCCACAGCGTTGGATATAGGTTTTTAATCACAAATTCTGGGGTACCGGACATGCTAATTGGCACAATCATGGAATCCAGAGACGCTACATTTTTGAGAGTGATTTTCCTATGAAAATTACACATGACACATCTAGCACTGAACCTGAAATACCCCATGAGCATTTTATTCCGATAGAACACATTGAGGAACCCCATATGAATAATTATGACGAGGATGACAGTATAACAACTCGAAAGAGTAAGAGACAAAGGATTGCAAAATCTTTTGGTGATGATTATATTGTGTACCTTGTGGATGACACACCAAGAAACTATTGAAGAGGCATATTCTTCTCCTGACGCTGACTTGTGGAAGGAAGCAATAAGGAGTGAGATGGATTCTATTATGTCTAATAGTACTTGGGAAGTCGTTAAAAACGTCCTTATGGGTGCAAACCCATTGGAAGTAAATGGGTGTTCAAGAAAAAGCTTAGGCCTGATGGTACAATTGAGAGGTACAAGGCAAGACTTGTGATTAAAGGCTATCACAGAGGGAAGGTGAAGATTTCTTTGATACATATTCACCGGTGGCTAGATTGACCACGATTCTGTGTTACTTTCCTTGGCTTGCCTCTCATGGGTTTGCCCTCGTCCATCAGATGGATGTTAAAACAGCTTTCCTGAATGGAGAGTTAGATGAGGAGATTTACATGGAGCAGCCTGCGGGGTTGTAGCAAATGGTCAAGAAGGCATGGTGTGTAAATTATTGAAATCATTATATGGTCTTAAACAAGCACCCAAGCAATGGCATGAAAAGTTTGATAAAACTTTGACATCTGTCGGTTTTGTTGTGAACGAAGCAGATAAATGTGTTTATTATCGGTATGTTGGGGCGAGGGAGTTATCTTGTGTCTTTATGTTGACGACATACTGATTTTTGGCACTAGCTTTGACATGATCAAGGAAGTGAAGGACTTTTTGTCCAATAATTTTGAGATGAAAGATTTGGGAGAAGCTGATGTTATTCTTAACCATAAGCTATTGAGAGAAGGCATGGTGGGATCACACTTGTGCAGTCCCATTATATGGAAAAGGTTTTGAGTCGCTTTGGGTTTAGCGAATGTGAACCCGCTCCTACGCCTTATGATCCTAGCAAGAAATTGAGGTAAAAATCGGAGAATAGCTAAGGATCAATTAAAATATTCCCAAATATTGGTTCGCTCATGTATTTGGCTAGCGCTACGAGGCCTGACATCTCGTTTGCTGTGAGCAAACTCAGCCGGTTTGTGTCAAATCCGGGAGATGATCATTGGCGTGCTCTTGAGAGAGTATTGTGCTATCTAAAAGGGACAATGAGCTTTGGCATTCACTATACCGGGTACCCGAGGGTACTGGAAGGTTATTGTGATGCAAACTGGATATCTGATGCTGATGAGATATATGCCACAAGTGGATATGTGTTCTCACTAGGTGGTGGTGCTGTTTCCTGGAAGTCTTGCAAGCAGACCATTTTAACGAGGTCAACTATGGAAGCAGAACTCACAGCGTTGGACACCGCCTCGGTTGAGGCTGAGTGGCTTCGTGAACTCCTTATGGATTTACCGGTGGTTGAAAAACCCGTGCCGGCTATTTCTATGAACTGTGATAATCAGACAATGATATTAAGGTGAACAGTTCTAAGGATAACATGAAGTCGACTAGGCACATAAAGAGGCGTTTGAAATCTGTCAGAAAAATGAGAAACTCCGGAGTGATAGCGTTGGACTATGTCCATACGTCTAAAAATCTGGCAGATCAATTTACTAAGGGACTATCACGCAATGTGATAGATTATGCATCGAGTGAGATGGGCTTGAGACCCACTTGAAGTCTATCATGGTGGTAACCTATTCTTTGTGATCGGAGATCCCGTGAATTAGAATGGTGAAACAAGCTAGTGGTAGACTGAGAGGAAAGACCCTTAATAAGGTCCATTTAAGATGTATTTCTTTCCTAGCTGTATGGCAGGTTGGTGTTTTCACCTTAATGTGTTCCAAGTGGCTTGTTGAAGCAAAGATGTTGTCCTACAGAACATTTTTGAGGAACACACCTATATGAGTTCAACTGCTAGTCACAGTTATGAGATCTGGGTAATCTCTAGATACTCATAAAAGGCGCTGGAGTGTGACTTATATGCTCCAACCAGAGGGGATGCGTTTGGCAACCTAGTATCAGTAAATGACTTGGATGAAACTTATTACACACAAAACTGTCAATTCAAGGCATAGTCCATTGTACAGTTGTGAATAAGTGTAGTCTTTGCTCTAGGTGGATGTTCAACTTAACAGTCTCCACCGAAACACTGGTATATTAAACGCTTGAAAGATGAGAGCATTTCTGTGGCTTCGCATTGGTGGGGATTGTTGGATATACATGGGCTTGTCCCATTTTGATTTATTCAATAATACGTTAAATGCAAAGGCCTACAATAATGCTACGGTGCACTAAAACTTTTAGTCCCATATTGAATGTTCACATGTCTTTGCTCAACTTAAATAGATGGACGATTGTGTGTCTATTGAGAAGTTGAGACAGGCTAAGGGCGTGCGCGGCGACGGTAATGGAACCGTGTTTTGCCACCTTGTCGCGCACCTAAAAACTGCGATGATCGTTGGCCTTCCGTCTCCCCATTCATGAGAAAGCTTAATTGCGGTGACCGTTGGCCTTCCGTCTCCCCATTCATGAGAGAGCTTAATTGCGGAGACCGTTGGCCTTCCGTCTCCCCATTCATGAGAGGTGACCGTTGGCCTTCCGTCTCCCCATTCATGAGAGGTGACCGTTGGCCTTCCGTCTCCCCATTCATGAACGAACTTAATTGCGGTGACTGTTGGCTTTCCGTCTCCTCTGCATGAGAGCTATATAAAGGGGGCAGTAGCTGGATAGAACATACTTCCTACTACTTCCTTGCGTCGTTGCCTCAAACCAGCCCCGTCCCAACCTTCTGCGCGCACAGAGAGTTGGGAGAGCAGGCCTCCGAAGCCACGCCCGTGATCGAGACACCTGCCGGGTGTGCGGGCGATCAGGTTTTTTGGGGAGCGTCTTCTGCGACTGCTCGCCTCCATCCTGGTGATCGCGGTTGCTACGCACGCCATCGTCTTCCTCTCGGTGCCGTTCGTGGGACTGCACTGCGAACAACGTCCTGCATCAAGCCCTGATCGACTACATCAAGCAACACGTTATGACGACTAACGTGAATGGAGAAACCGGTGCTTTGAGCATGGGGTCCCTCCGCTGGGTACAATCCTAGCAACTTATTGTTCTATTTCTTTAACTATATCATCTTGTGTTTGATGATAAATATGTTCAAGCTACTGCTATTTATGTCGTCATAATAATCGCATGCTATTTATGGATTAAATTTAACATGAAAATGCCTAAATTCCTAACATGTGATCCTTCACGTATTCTGATATTGATCTCAAATGAACCCAACTTCTCTTCATCATTCTTGCTCTGTACAGAAACAATTACATGTAGACATTAGCGATGAGGTCATCGACTATATCAGGTCAGGCATTAAATCCTGCAAATTAACCACATGTACAAGTAGGATTGCTTTTCAACAGTGATAGCTGATAGTATTGAGGAAACGACAACGCACCGATCCTCCTCAATGTGTAGTGTTCTTCATTGCCATGATCCTTTGTACGCCCAACTCTCCCAATGATGCAACTCGCTAAAGACGCATCCGGGAATGCATTGTAGTTAGGAGAATATTTTGTGTTGAGTTATGTATTGTGAGATGTTCAGGGAGATAAGAGAGCGGGTTTCTTTAGATAACTATCTAAGCAATCGTAGCCATTTAACCTTGTAATCTTAGCCAAATTTTGTTTCTTGTTTCCTGAATATACTCAGCCTTGTACCTGCCACGGAAGCCGGCTGTTGGCTCCATATAAATAAAGTGTGCGGGCCGAGGTCAAGGCGCCGCTTCCAGCACCTCTGAGAGTTTCACATGGTATCAGAGCCTATCTACTCCACAGCCAGCGCAATGGCGTTCTCATCTAGCAATCCCTTTGCTGGTGTGATCGTCTCGGAAAAACTAGGGAAAGGAAACCATGCAATCTGGAAAGCGCAAATACTTGCTGTGATCAGAGGGGCAAAATTAGAGAGCTTCCTCACAGGAGTATGACAAGGCTCCAGCCGCAATGATCACTGTAAAGAAAGATGAGAAAGAAGTTCAAGTCCGCAACCCAGAATTTGAAGATGTGGACAGCAACCGATCAGCAAGTCTTAGCTATCTTCTCTCTACCATGGGGAGAGATGCACTCACCCAAGTCGCAGCATGCAGGACATCTGCTGCAGGTTGGAGTATGGTAGAAGGTATGTTTTTCTCTGTTTCAAAGGTTAGATCCATTAAACACAGAGAATTGCTCTAGCAACAACAAAAAGGGATCTAAGTATCACTGAATAT
>JAAALK010000286.1:45422339-45459067 GCA_019279435.1 Zizania palustris | reverse complement strand
AAATCTTAATGCTCAGTCAGTCAAGTTTTTTTATTGATGTTTTCACAATATATTCATACTTTCTCATTTCCCAAGCACTTGTTTTTTTGTAACTGATGTGCTCAATGTTACTCATGCTTTCTATGCATGTGGAAAGAAATTGGGAAAGAAGACATAAAGTATAAAAACAATCTATTCGGAAATACGCAAACGTGGAAAAGGTATATTCGTATGAGGCCATCCCTCATGTTCCAGTAGTAGTATTTTTCATGTATGTTAAGTATGTTCATATTCGGTATTTTTGTAAGTTTATTTTCATGTTCAGTATTTTTCAGAGTTTTATTTGGTCTTATCAGTGCATAGGGAATCATTTCAACATTCAAACGACAAAGATTACAAAATCACCAGTCCATAAAGCATACAGTATAATCCCGTAGCAAGAATTGTTATGGATCAATATTTTTTATTGATAGCATAATTTTCACTAGATACCAGCATGTTTCATTACAGCTAGGTAAGTTGTATTGTCAACTATAACAAAGTAAAAATCAACAATCTGTATATATCAGTCATCATCTCCAGATATAGTGTCATCAGCATCTTCATCACTTAACGAGCACTCATCGGTCATATCACCTACAGTTTGTCTGACTCGCGGTGTGGGTTTTTGTGAACTGACTGCTGCTTTTTGATCTGCAAAAGAATTAAATTTGTCAGAATGTGCATATATATAGACTTGGGTATACTATAAGATCTTGGTAGTTATAGAATTATACTGTTTAGTCGTATGTTGTGCAGTTGATATGGTGTCACTCACCCCCTATTGCTTGAACCCCTTTTGCTCCACTGCCCTTTGGTCTACCATGTGGTCTTTTGGAACTTCTACTCGCTCTTACACATGTTCTTGAGTTGTGCCGTTCTCTCTTTCCACATGTACTACATCTTTTAAATATTTTTTTCTTTTCATATCTTGTATGAGGTTCCGGAACATCATCCATACAATTCCCCCTCTTACGAGAACCTTTTGTTGTTGACACAGGTGGAGCTGTAGCAGAAATGTCAATATGTTCTTCTATATTATTATGGGAAGCAACATTTGCACCAGACATTGGACCCATGTCGTGGGGTATCGCATCTATCACGGCACGTGCATCTTTGATTAGATGTATTGCTGTGTCCATAGCCTAATTCAGGTAAATAAAATACCGACAAGGTGTTAATTCAATAGATACATCGCATCAGTAGTAAAATGGGGTAACATTAATAAAGCAGTTCAAGTAATAATTATGCAGCGCAAATAGCATATATTGTATAATTACTAGTAGTTGTTCAACAAATGGATATATGTCAGTAGTAATAGCCATTCAATAGCACAGTCATCAACTCAAGTGTGAAGTTTTTTTATATCAACATATCAATGCAATTTTTAACAGCAATTAAATAGCCAATCATCAATACTGAAATGATCCAGGAATACTGTATACAAGCATGAAATAGCAAAGTAGATTATACCTGCGCAGACATGATTGCCGAATTGCAAGTGCAAAAAGATCCTTTAGTATCACTGACGACCTATACGATTTTGTTGCGCCATCTGGTCCAACAAATAGGTTGTCATGTCTGTCAAAGCAAGTGCTCACCTTTTGGGTTTCTCGAATAGCGCTTTAGTATGTATTTTGATGGTATGTGCTCAACAAAAAGATGGATCAATGCACAAATCACATGTGGACAGAAGATACCTGCACACAATAAATGTTATGATTATTCTATTTTTATCATATTTTAACGCATATAGTCAGAATATGACAACAATTTATTCCGTAGTAGCATTATCAATGGAATGGTATGGAGAGAGGCGCACCTGTGTGCTCCAACACATACACTCACGGTTGAAACAGAGTTTTCAGGGTATCCGTATCAGCGATAGCTTTCACCCAGTATTCATGTTGAATCCATGGAAAGTCAGCTGTTTTGTTTTTATGCTCAATGAAAAAATACCCAGCTTTGTTGTTGTCTACTCGCAAACGGAAAGAGGTACTGGCGCGTCTTTTTTGCCTAAATTTTTTATAGACATTTCTTGAGTATACCCTGCTCAGTTGTTCCTCGTAGCCATAATGTGTATCCAACACATTGGGTGCCTGCAAACACCAACCACCTAACTATTATCACACAATGTCATGTTAATTCCATATTCAGTAATAACATTCAAGGATAGGTGTTAATTCCATAGTGCAGTAGGAATTTGGACATTAGATTTCCCAACCTGAGAGTTGAAGGCCTCCTGTGCCTCATTCTCCTTTGTGTGCTCCAATATCTCAAGGAATTTCTTCGCAAATTCATGTATTGGTGTAGAATTGTCTACATACCCCGCTTTTAACAGTTGAGTTAACACTTTCACTCCGTTGTGTTGAGGTCACTGGGCCACAGTATACTTCTTTGAAATATGTTGCAACCCACATATGTCTGCCTTCGTAAAGGTTCTGAAATGTTATTGATTCTTGCAGTGAGAAATCACTAACCATATTGCCCCATGCATTCTCAAACTCATGTGGTGTGAGTGGGTGGTTGATTACAGTGGTGAGCCTTTCACACAACCTGGGTGTTGTTATATAGCTTGTTTAATGCGTCTTCGTGCTTCCTGATCATATGCCACCTACAGTTCCTATGGCATGTTTGTTTAAACACTGCAGGTATTGCTTTGGCCATCGCATTGTCCTGATCTGCAGCATTTTTTCCGATGCAGGTTGGTAACAATGTGAACATACATCATACAATTTTATTCTGGTAGCATATATATATATACAGTGCAAATGATGCAGTAGTTTATAAGAGAACATTAGTAGCATAATACGCAGTATAATATGCTTCAGTAGATTGTAAGAGTTTTATTTAGTTTAGTTGAAGTAATACCTGTAAAAATTATTATGGGGTCTTTGCCAACCATGCATTCACGGAATGTGCTAAATAACCATTCAAATGTATCCGCACGCTCATCTCTTAACAGTGCTTGTCCAAAAACTATGTTTTGGAGCTGGTTATTGAAGCCAACGAACATTGCAAGAGGCATGCTGTACTGGTTGGTCCTGTAGGTTGTATCAAATGTAACGACATCTCCATAATCTGCAAATGCAAATAATCGTGAGGCAGAACAGTTCATGTTTAATTTTTTTTTGAAATACCAATTCAGTATAGTATGCATCAGTTTTAAAAATATAGTTTCTGAGTATAGGAGCATTACCTGCAAAGTCCCCTTGCTGGCTTGCATGACTCCAGAAAACATTTCGTACGACGTTCTTATCATCCAAGTGGAACTCAAAGAAGAATTGATGATTGTTTTTTTTGCATTCTTTGAAAAAAGTATGGAGCTTCGGAATATCATCTGTTTGATCCTCACGAATAGTGCAGCTCTTCTGCAAAGCATATATGCAAAATAATATTTCAATTGTGAGTCAGCTGTAGTAAAGCATTACACAACAATTTATATTGTTCAGTATAAAATAAGCAGTCAACATTTCTTTTTGGATGTTTGTTTCATAGATTTACCTGTTCTGGATATCTCTTTCAGTCAAACACAGATTGTCTATTCCTCCAACAGCAGTTTTAAGGATGCTCATCACCGTAGAATGTCTCGCTTTGCTCTTGAGAGCGATGTCAACTATGTGCATCAACCCAGGATCACGGGTTTTATGGGCTTGCATTCTTCTCGTCATACGAGGTGAGCGGGTTAACAGATGATTGTGTTCAAGTACAATTTTGCTAAAGAATACATGACCATCTGCTTTCGTACGTCTCGCATGCACCATTGCTTTGCACCCTATCCTTTTACTTGTTTTTTCTCGTACACGGTCTATGACATTGATTGCTTTGTGTTTTCCTTCAAATGAGCAAGTATAATCTTGTCCAAGAACTCGTTTTTTGTTCTTTCTGACAGAGAACCCAGCAAGATGAGCGTAGTTAACGTAGAATCGAAATGCGTGTTCCATATCACCAAATTCCAAATCAAATGTTGGTACAAATTTTGGGTCAACTGTATCATCCTGTTCAAATGCAACATTAAAATTATGTTATTTTTCCACGCAAAACAATTGTTAGTATTTATATACAAATTCAGACAACACAATCAATGGTACTCACATGAGAGACAGATACAACTACTTCTGGTGTGGTTAGTTGTTCAGAAGATAGGCTTTGTGGAGGTGGTTTCATAGGTTTATGCCTTTCACTTATATCACACCAAGGCGGACTAACCGAGATGGGTTCGACATCAACAACATCAGGGGGTGTCGCTAAAACATCCACGCTCATTATTTCCATTATTGACAGATCCTTTGTTCATATATTTCAACACTGTAGAACATTCATAACAATCATTGATATATTATGGGTAAAAAAATAGCAACAATATCAACTGAATAACTTTATCCTCAGTAGTAAATGTGATTTATTACAAAAAACTGATTCAATGCATTTGTAAGAGTTCATCAGTAGTGTAAGCAGTGGAAGCACTCAGTATAAGAATAACCAGTTTCTACATCTTTTTTCTGTAGAAGAATTCTTTGTTAGTATTTTTCTAGCATACACATCTCTTAGTCAAGCAATTGCATATACAACGACAATAATTTTTTTTACTGAACAAACAGTTACCTCGTAGGTGGCAAGATTTTGCAGTGGCGATATGCAGATTGAGGAGGAAGCAGCAGGATACAATGATCGGAGGAGAGATTCCGTGGCAGGAGGATTTATGCAATCGGTAGTCGGTGATGATTCTGGAGCACGGTGGTGGGGGGATCGATGTTGTGGCGGACGGCGATCAGGTGGTGCGGGAGTCGCGGTGGTGAGTCTGCGCGGCGACCGCGGGGGTGAGGGGTGGTGTGCGCGTCGGAGGTCGCGCGGCGATCGTCGGCTGGTGGCTGCGCGCGGGCTTGCCGGAGGTAGCGCGGCGGATCGGGGCGAGCGGGTGGGTTTTTCGGTGTAGACGGCTCGCTGGCGTGGCGGAGGACTCGCGGCGATCTGTGATGGTGGTAGCTTTGCCGATCGTCGGATGGTGGCGGCGCGCCGGCATGGCGGAGGTCGCGCGGGGGTTTTGGCGAGGGGTCGGGGGTTCCCTGGTGGAGGCGGCTCACGGGCGTGGCGGACTTCTCGCGCCGATCGGTGGGTGGGGAGGGGGCGGCGCGCTGGCGTGGCGGAGGCGGCGGAGTCTTCGGTTGAGGCAGTGCGTGGCGGAGGCGGACCTCACGCGGCGTCATCGACAAGATCGCGACAAAATCGGAGGGAGCGCCCGGTTTGTTCGGTCGGCCAGCTGGATCGGCGCGCGTTGGGCCAGAGTCCGGTGGCTCGGTCGGTCTGGTTCGGGTGTATAATAGCTATTATACACCCAGGGTGTATAATAGCGTCACCGACGGTAACGCTATTCTACACTACGTGTGTAGAATAGCTATTCTACACCGACTACTTTCAGTAGTGGATTTTATCAGTATAATAGCAATTGAATACTACTTTTTTCTCAGTAGTAGATTTCTCGGTAGAATAGCTATGCTACACCCGTGGTGTAGGATAGCATTTGTATATATATATATATATATATATATATATATATATATCATCACCGGTACACCTGTTTAGGTTGAATTTACTACGTTCATTTTAAAATATAAATCATTTTAGTTTTAGACTTGTATAAATTTATCTATAAATTAATAAATCTAAACACTTGTATAGATAAAAACCATCTTTCCAGCTCTGATTTCTTAGTGCATGCTCGCTGTAATTTTTTATACCTGTGTTTTTCTTCTCTCCTTTTTATCCGATCACTTTATATCCCCAAATCTTAAATGCGGTGTAGACATATGATTTCTTGCTTAAGATATAATTTACTCATTTTTTATTCTCTCTTCTTTAATTTCAATTCATTGTCGCATCAGATTATTTTACATAATGTCTTACTTAAGATATAATTTGCTCATTTTTATCCTCTCTTCTTTAATTTCAATTTATTGTCGCGTAAGATTATTTTCTATACACGGTATAATAATAATAAATAGACTAAGACATTGTGGAGGGTCGAGATTGTTCTAATAAATAGTTGGACACCCTTAACTTTAATCTATTTTTTTATTTTTCCTGAAATGATGAGAAGAATGATGCGATGATACCGTCATGATTTCGTGGGAAAGAATTAGACAAGGAAAATATAATTAAGACTTCTAGTTAGAATGGCAGTTCTATCGGTACGTACCCGACTGGACGGGCACGAGTTGTTTGGTTTTGTGTCCGCGGGTTCACGGGTTCAGGTAACCGTTTAATTTTGGGTCAATTTTGGGTTTAGATTTAAACCAGTCGGTTTTGAGGATTTACCCGATTACTTAAAATTATATAGAGTTCATCCCATTATTTATTTATTTTATATGATAATATTATGTTGAGATATGTTGAGTGATTTATTATTTGAAATTATGTATCTAACATGATAATATTCTATTTGTTGTGAATTTTTAATTATATTTATATTGTAATGTAATTCATATATAGTATAAACTAAATCCATGGATTACCCATCGGATTTAGGTTTGGTTTGATCTCACGGATTTCATGGGTTTAGATTTACATGGGTTTCGTTCGTGAGTTTACTTCCGTGGACGAGTTTTCATAAAATTCCGTGGTTTCGGACACGTTGTCGTCCCTACTTGCGGTAGAAGAAGGGAATTGAGTTTGGTATCAGTACAGCTAGCTACTGCGTCGTCGTCGATCTCGCTAGTATTTAATAAGGGAAGCAAAATGCAGGGCAGCTAGCAATGCAAGCATATACCACACACCAAGTTAATAATTGCAAACATCCATCGATCTCCACACATCTTATTACCTCTTATTCCTCGCATACTCTCTCGAGACTTCATAGCCATTCAACTTTGTTTCGTTTTTATCTCTTTAAATACTTTTGTTTCGAACTTGTATTTTAAACAATTTATTTAACAAAAACAAATCTGATAGAAAAAAATCAAAAACTGTCTATAATTTCTTATATTACAAATTGAATAGAGTATATATACATGCATTTATATTAGGGGTTTTTAGATATATGTCATTATAATTACTGTGCTTTAGAATTTTGCCACTATAATTCGTCTATTTGAATATATGTCATTCCGGAATTGTAGCCCTCACAAAATCTAATGGCATATTTTAGATTTCTCTAAAATTATAATGGTATATTTCGGAATTCTCTAAATTTGTAATGGTATAGTTTGGAGTTCTCTTAATTTTTAATGGCGTGAATCTAAATACGTGAATTGTAATTGTATTTCTCCAAAGTCGTAAAATTGTAATGGCATAATCCAAATTTCCCTTTATATTACACCTTCGGTTTTAAAATATAGTGTTTTTAACATTAAATTTTTTCTCAAATATAGCAATCTAGTACCAACAAAAGATGATCTTTAATCTAAAACATCTATACTATTTTAAAAGAATCTAATGGTAATGAGTATGTCATTGTTACCATCACTCCTTCTCACAGACTCACAACAAACCAAAATTTTCTAACTTTAGCTTTGCTCATCTTTATTTGCATAATTTTTTTAATATTGAATATTTTTTACATTGTAATGTACCGGCGCTCAACTAGTAAGTCTAAAGATTAATATATATCAAAACGAATGGAATGGAGTTCTATACTAAGGTAGAGTCGTCGTCGTCGGTCCATCGATATGAGCACTCGATCTCAAGGGCAACGTGCGCAGTTAAGTAGTTAACACTTTACCATAAGCATAGTACATCGATCGATCGTCCCTTCCATGGCGTCCAAGCTGCACGTCGCCGGGGAGGCCACGGGCCGGCAGGCGGCGTCCTTCGTGCTCGGCTCCGTCGCGACGCTCACCGTCGTGCTGCTCTTCCAGTACCAGATGCCGGAGTACAGCCGCTCAGCTGCCAGCAGGGCGCCGGTGCAACTGATCTCCGGCCGCTGGAGAGACCTGCCGCACTGCAGCAACGGAACGACGCCGGCGCCGGCGCCGGCGCCGACCGAGGATCGTGGAGCGGCAGCTGCTCGCGGAGACTCTAACACCACTGCCAAGCCTCCTCCTCCTCCTCCTCCTGCTGCTGCCGCCGCCTCTCCACCATTAGCCGCTGACCATCTTCCAAGCAAAGATCCTGAAGAAGAGGTCAGTAATTCATCGATTTGGCGTGCTTAATTCAGTTGCTATGCTACTTCGTCTTGAGCTCTGATCCGTTCATCAATCGGTGATCAGCTCTGCGCCGCGCAATTGTTCTCTAATTGCCGTTCAGATAATTCAGAAAAAAGCCAGAGCAAAAACAGAGCGGCACCTCAAATTTCTTGTTTTTCCAAAAGGATATATAGAAGTAAATATTGGCATTTTCAGACATGCTCTGCTAAAATCTGCGAGCATTGAATTTATACGGTGATGTCAATTAAAGAAGTGGCAAGAAGCCAAGAACTAGTCGATCGGATCGACAAATCAATCAACTGGTTTATCTCTGTTAATCGTTGAAGCTACTGAGCTGTTCAGCTGTACACGCGGCGCGCGGCACTGATGGATATGATGGTGTTGTTGTGTGGCGGCAGGCGGGAGAATTCCGGGGGTTGGCGGCGGCGGTGGCGCGGGCGGCGACGGACGACCGGACGGTGATCATCACGTGCGTGAACCACGCGTTCGCGGCGCCCAACTCGCTGCTGGACCTCTTCCTGGAGAGCTTCCGCGTCGGCGACGGCACGACGGAGCTCCTCCGCCACGTCCTCATCGTGGCCATGGACCCCACGGCGCTCGCCCGCTGCCGGGAAGTCCACCCGCATTGCTACCTCTACACCATGGCCGGCATCGACTTCACCTCCGAGAAGTTCTTCCTCTCCGAGGACTACCTGGAGCTCGTCTGGAGCAAGCTCAAGCTCCAGCGCCGCATCCTCCAGCTCGGCTACAACTTCCTCTTCACCGTAAGTACTATCGATCCAAATCACATCATATCCAAAAATACCCATACCTATTATACATGTATATGGATATATGTCCTAATTTGTTTTAAAAAAATCAGACGATACTTTAATACTTAGTAAACAATATTTCAGTAAAATAAATAAAGAAATACAGTCAAATCTAGGTCAAAATATTTTACTCCCGCGCATGAAAATATTTTACTCCTACGTATAAAATATTGAGTTTTAACTACGAAAAGATAACAATAAGATTGTTTTATATAGTTGTTTCTTCGTGATGTGAATAAGATCGTTGAATGTTTTGTCCGTTTAAAATATTTTTTTATAATACGGTGAAATAATTTTCGTCCAGTGTTAAAACGTAATATGATTTTTTTTGTATTTTAGTACGGTTCTAAATGAAACATTATTGATGCTAACACCTCTCGTGTTAATTTGTATTTTAATTGGAGAGAAACGGAAAAAACAATTAAGTTAGAATAATGTAAAGTGGATGGAATCGTGTCAGGACGTTGACATCATGTGGCTCCGGAACCCATTGAAGCACGTGACGGTGTACGCGGACATGGCCATCTCGAGCGACGTGTACATGGGCGACCCCGACAACATGAACAGCTTCCCGAACACGGGCTTCTTCTACGTGAAGCCGAACGAGAGGACGATCGCCATGACCAAGGAGTGGCACGAGTCGAGGAGCAGGTACCCCGGCATGAACGAGCAGCCGGTGTTCAACCGGATCAAGGAGGAGATGGTGAAGAGGCTGCGGCTCAAGGTGCAGTACCTGGACACCGCCTACATCGCCGGCTTCTGCAGCTACGGCAAGGACCTCGGCAAGGTCTGCACCATGCACGCCAACTGCTGCGTCGGCCTCGCCCCCAAGCTCCGTGACCTCAGGACCGTGCTCCATGACTGGAACAACTACACCAGGATGCCTCACTGGGCCAGGCCGGCGGCCAAATGGACGGTCCCCGGTGCCTGCATCCATTGATCACCTCTCAACTAGCTCTCATCCTCGTAAACGGACGTACGTATACATACATATATAGCTTCATTTGTAGTTGTCGGCTTGTATGATTGGACCTTGAATGGGAAGATATCGAGGCAAACATAGCGACAAGAGCATCACGATGATTGTCTCAAATAGCTAGCTGATAAGAAACTGAGAGAAAAATAAAAATAATAATTTATTTTACCACTAGTACTTGGTCCCACACGTAATATACTCAATTTCTTGAAATACGTGAAATCTCCTATCTATTAGCTCGTCGCTAGCTATTCTCTTTTTTCCAATATCTTCTATCCATGTAGGAAAGAGAATGAATATAGCTAGTGAAATAGATAACAATTGGAGATGCTCTAAAATCATAAGGTCTCGTTTAATTTGTTTGGATCACAAGGTTACATTAGAGCATCTATAATAGTTATCTCAAATAGCTAACTGATGTGGAGCTGAGAGAAAAATAAAAATAATAATTTATCTCACCACTAGTACTTGGTTCCACACGTAATACACTCAATTTCTTAAAATACGTGAAATCTCATATCTATTAGCTCGTCGCTAGCTATTCTTTTTTTCTCCACATTTTCTATCCACATAGAAAAAAGAGTGAATGTAGCTGGTGAAATAGCCAACCATTGAAGATACTCTTAGAAGGATCAAATATAAACTAATTATAAAATTAAATACGTGAATAAGGACTAGTTTGTAAGACGAATCTATTAAACCTAATTAGTTCATGATTTGACAATGTGGTACTTAATCTTAATAGATTCGTCTCGCGAATTAATGTAGAGTTTCTGCAATTAGTTTTATCATCTTTTTAATTAGTGTCTAATATTCGACGTGATCATGGCTAAAAATTAGTGACGATAGTAAAAAGCAAAAATAATTTTAGTTAATAAGAAATTAATATTATAAAATGATAGATAAAATATATTAAAAATAAAAGTTTTTTATTTGTGCATCGAAAGTAATTAAGCAAGTAGAAGTACGTATATGTCCTTGAGGCGGCCAGGTTGGTGCAGTGATATGATAGCTCTACTTCTAGTTCTACATGAAGGAGCGCATGCGTGGGCGCACGATGGACTGGGCGCCATCCACGTAGACGGTGGTGCCCGTCATGTAGCGAGACTCGTCTCCGACCAGGTACAGCACGGTGGACGCCAGGTCCTTCTCCGGGTCCAGCCATCGCCGCAGGGGCATCACATCCCCCGTTGCCTTCTCCGCCTTCTCTTTCCCCACGGACACCGGGAACTTGTCGAGCAGGTGCAGCCCGCGGCAGACTGCGTTCACTCTGACCTTGTGCTTTCCGAGCTCCATTGCTGAGAGCTGAGGCAAGAACAAACATTAATTCTGAATACTACTCAATCGAAACCAATTACATCCATGCACAATTGTTAACTGAATCTGGCATTGGAATATTAGGCAATTTCACGACTAATTTCTAAATAAGATAATTCATGGTAGATTTAGCATGAACACAGTAATTATGTTTTCGCAAAACACAGTAATTATGTTTTCGCAAAGTATGATTAAAAACCGTACAGAAAAATAAACCACATGTTATACGGTTGCTGAAGATGGATCTACAGTTGGTGCAGAAGTACTCCTACTTTGGCAACACCCGACTACCGATGATAGATATAGACGGAAGACACGCCGTGATAACAAACTTAAGCAGTCACGTGGAGCGCTTCCCAAAAACCTTATTCGGCCTCTCTTGGTGCAGGATCGTAAAGACGACAGATTTTGAAAACCTGCTCTCCCGTTCTCGGTGCACGCCGACGAACGGAATGGAGTAAACTACGACTACAACACAACAAGGAGAATGGACAACTAGAACCCTAACATGGTTCTGTTATGATTCTCATCTAAATGATTCATCCAGATTTACGAGTATTTATATAGGATCAACCAGATCTCATATCGCGATTATGATCGTAATCAAATCAGTTTTCATATAACCATATCCCGTAAACTTCACCACGATCCCAAAGAATCAGAACAAGAAAACGATCCCAAAGAATCAGAACAAGAAAAGGAAAGACCATGTCCTCATAAGGCAAGGAGTCAGATTCCGAGAATATGTGGTCGGGCTCGGTAAGCCGACCTCTGACTCCTTGAGTCCTGACTTGGATCAAGCACTCGACAGTGCTGACCCCAACTCCCGAGTCTTGGTACAAATTCGGCACTCGGCAATGCCGACTGTCGAGTCCGAAAAGCCTTTGAGATTTATTTAAGAATTTCTGAAATATTCATATAGCTCTATCCCAAAATTCTAGCAGAAGGGTATTAAGTGGAGAACTAACAATACAACTAGTTTATGTATTTATGCATTTCACTAGCATTGCAAATTTACATTTATTTTCAGGCTTTGAGTTAGGCATTGAGAAGGCATGAATAACGCACAATGATGAAAGAAGAACACTAGTACCAAGCTCCTAGCAGCAGCCCTAGACAAGAAGAACGCTTACCCGGACCAATTGGTGAATAGCACCCAAACTTGTACCATATGCTGCGGCACCAGGATACAATCCTCTTTCAGCGCCAATAATCTGAGTTAAGAACACAACAGACCCACCAGAACTAGATTCCGAGTCCCGGAACTTCTTGGCAATTGCCTTTACTAGAAACCAAGGTGTCATTACATTCACTTTCATGGTCTTCTTGAACTCATCTTCACTTATATTGAGGCAATCTTGCACTTCACCTGCTCATTTGGTAAAACAAACATCTGTATATGAAGGGTAGTAATTGACAACTTAAAGTGAATGAGAACAAAATCTCAGTATTGTTGGATGGCACAAGCTTCAAGATTGTGTTATAGTCACTGCTACAATTTGTACAACGATTAAAGTTTGAAAGCTAGCATACAGGATAAAAGCACTATGAGAACACGATTGACTTGATTGTCCCACAAACTCACGCTGAAATGAATACGCCCATAATAACTAGGAGAGTAGGCAGCGTAAAGTGGCAAGCTAATAACCCGAAGAGCCAACGGAATGGGATTTTGGGAGCATGGCAAAGTGCTTTGATTTGGACTACAGGTGCAGAAATTGAAGCCGGCCGGAGGAATTTCTTGCAAGCAACGAACAAACTAAGAAGTAGCACTGCAGTAGCAGGTAGAAATTCGGTACCGACCCTCGTAGGAGTAGCAGATCACAATGGCATCCAGGCCGGCAAAGCAGCGCCACGCCCTGTCCACCGCCGCGTCGACGGCCGCCTCGTCGCAGGCGTCGAGATCAAGCCCCACCACCGCGACCCCTCCGCCCCCGCAGCGCCGCGCCTCCTCCGCCGTCCCAGCGAGTGCGCCCTCGTCGCCGACCAGAACCACGCTAGCGCCGAAGACGAATCAGAGATATAGCCGAGGACCGACGGAGAAGGGAGAGAGCGGGGAGGGACGCCGCGAGGGGGCGAGGTAGGTGGTCCGCACGCACCTGCAGCCATGGGTGACGAGGCCGGAGGCGATCCCCCGCGAGATGACGTCGCCGCCGGAGGCGAGCAGCACGCGCTTGGCGTAGGCGGCGTCCCGGTCCCCCATGATGTGATCCCTTCACGGCCCAGCGTGGTACATTTTCTACGACATAATTAAATGTAAAGCATCTTAAGAAAAATGTCTTAAATATTTTTTTTTACTTTTACGCTTTTCTAGATTAATGCTCATTAAGTTTCGATATATAGTAATTTCTAACTTTCTACATTATTAGTATTAAGAAAAGGGATAACAAATATTACTACCCATTTTTATTTTTTTAAGAAAAGCAACAAAAAATACAGTCAGATTGTATTAATTAAAATAGAGAAAAAATTACAATATTATAATACCAAGAGATTGTAATCACAAAAAAACGAAATATTATACACCATACGAGCCAGCAACAACCTCCCACTAACCAAGAACAACACTAACAAAAAGCAAGTTATCGCTAAGTGACACCGGTCAACGCTAGCAAGAGAGACACCAACAAGACTACAACACCTTCAAAATAATGCCTCCAAGAAGATTACGACGCTGAAGCGTCGTCGTCATCCGCCTAAAATACTTAGACTAAGTTTTCACCAAAAAGTCTCACTATAGAGTGAGAGAATGGTTACATTACAAAGCATCAAAATAGGAACATGGCACTAAAAAGTGTCATCGATGTCGGCGTAACCAAGTTGGGCAAAGCTTTTGCCTGAACTAAACCCCTAACTTTGAAGATGCCTTCAAACTGCCCCTAAACAACCAAAACATGACCTTACAACTTTGTTGCACGACCAAACCAGCGCTCCACTGCTAACGCAACTACCATCACACCGACGAAATTAAAAAACAGGCAAGCCAAACTTCTCCTAGACCAGAACTCTGACAAGATCGAGAAATGCCCCACAATCGAGAAGGAAAACGACCACATGAGAGGAGGAGCTCTAAGGAGAGAGAGGAGAAGAAATTAGAGAAAGTGAACATTGCACTACTGAGATGAAGCCAAACCAAGCGAACTACGATCATGACGAGGGCGACTGAAGGAAGAATACAATCAGATGTGATGAGGACATCACTAGCTCAGATATAACCATGCTTGTACTTTACAATAAACAACCCAAGGTTCATTCATTCTATATTAGATTTACATTTTATATATTTGAGCTAAGGATGCTACACCATGAGCTAGTTTTGTTTTCAATTACAGAAATTCTTTCATGAATTAAGCGACACGTTAAGAGCACATCAAGAGCATGGAACATCATGGAAGTTGATTGGGGACCAAGTCAAGGCCATGAAAACATAATATACAATTTTGGGACGTTATTTATGTGCCAAGAGAAAGTGGAGATTAACTTCTACATGTTTTCGACTTGGATTCGGACTGCATGGACAGTAACAAATTCAAACATGAACAACTTTTACATGGCAGCTCCGATTTGTATTATCGTGGACTTTTTGGAAAGCTTGAGATGTCCTATTTCTAACGAATGCACCTACACTTCCATATTCAATCCGAGGAGATTGCAATAACACAAACAATGCGTGTTACTCAGACTCGGACTTTAAGGAGAGCACGAGATTCACACATGCATATCTTTCACATGGAAGCTCCGATTTAGATGATCTTGGACTTTTTGGAAAGCTGAGGATGTCTACATGGAAGATAATATATTTATTCCACAGAAACAATCCCGGCCAAGGCTTAAGGATCTAAGTTTCTTTTTTTCTAGTAATTCTGTTTTGGAAATAATTAGTAGTTTCCATATGTAATAAGTTTCCATACTTTGGGGACGTCCCTAGGGCTATAAATACCCCTAGAGACTTCAGTTGTAATTTGGGTTTTGATTAGATAAAAGTTTAGCCAATGCTACTTGTCCGTGTAAACCCGTGATCGGTTAGATCGCCAGTTTCACGTTTCAGAACCCCAACTATCCCTGTGCGTCTTTCACATCCAGCAATACTAGTTGCTCCTTTATCTTGTTCTTGCTCGTTCTTCGATTACTTGCAGGAACAAGGTTGATCACCGATAAGATCAACAGCCCTTGGAGTTGGTGTATCGATCGCTAAGGCGCAACACGAATGTCTCGTACGGTTGTAGTCAGGTCGTCAACGTCGTCTCCCATCAATCGAAGTTATCTTATCTTATCAACTCACCGAAAGATCGGGCCACCCTTCCAATTCCCCCATCAAGTGGTATCAGAGATTTCGTTGCTCAGTGAGTTTTTATTTCATTTTTTTCCTACAGTCCAGAAAAAGCCACACAAAAAAATTACCCGAGATCCAAGCCTCTTGAGTCTATTACTAGTTCTGCTTAGTATCGGTATTTTGAGTTTTTGGTTGCATCGTCGTGTGAAGTTGCTGGTCTTAGCATTTAGTTCGTTTAGAGTTTCGAGTTCTTGTCACGTTTTTACCACCATGTTTTGTTCTGTTTAGTCGGTTTGTTATTCTGGAATTCGGGTAGAATTCGGGCAGGTTGTGCAGGTGTTACTAAAACTATCATATATCGCACATGCAAACTCGGATTGGAGAGTTTTAATACTTTTTGGAAAGCTTACAACCAGATCTGTGTTTTCCCTTTTAGAGTCATCTTCATATTCGGTCGTTTGCGTTCTGTTTTGGGACGTACAAGGTTCGGGAGTTCTATGCTAAGAGTCACCTTGTCATTTGTTGTTCTTTAAAAAAAGAGAGAAAAAAAGGAAAAAAAGGCAGAAAGGTGCTCAAAAAGAAGAAAAAAAGCTGCACCAAAAAAAGAGAAAAGAGAAAAAAAGTGAAGAAAGAAAACTTGTGACAAAAGAGGAGGAAAGCTAGTTCTACCTTTTGCGGTTTGGTGGTATCGTTTGTGTCTAGGCTCGCGTCTCTAGTATGTTCAAGCCTAGGATCAGCACAATACCGACGTTGAACAATTACTCAATTTGCTTATGCTAATGTGGTTCTAGTTTTCCTTGCTACATATTTCAGCCTACCTAGAGCTCCACAGATTTGACTACAACTTGTACAACCAAGTGTTTTCCAAAGCATCGATACATCTAATCTCTATGGTGTTTGTGGTTAAGTCGGTGTACAACACCTTCATGCTTGCATTGGTAAGAACTTGTAAGAGCTTGATACAGGATTGAGCGAGTGTGTAGGACCGAAAGTAGCGACCAGAGGGGGGTGAATGGGCGCCTTAAAAATTCTTTTGAATCAATGGCCTGTTCCCAATACCCAACGCACCTCAAAAATACTACGCAGCAGAAAATAAAGTGAAGGCCTAAGTCTAAAGGTTTCTAACCTAGAAGCATCTGATGATAAATAGTGTAAATCTAAAGAAGTGCAATCTAGGCAGATATACAAATTATAACAGGCCTAAACTTCTCAATGAAATGATCTAAGTATGTATAAAGTGAAAAGAGAAGTTACTGTCCAAAGTTGTCTCCTGTTCGGAAGTTGGCGAAGCCCCCTTCGCACGTCGAGGTCTGCTTCGGAGGTTGGTGTCGGAGTCTGTCCGAAATGCCGACGGTATCGCTGTCTAGCCTAGTTCGAAGTGAAAGAAGCGAAGTGTACTTCGGAGCGAAGCAAAAGAAGTGCCGGAGCCTGGTTCGAAGTATGCACTTCGAAGACAGGACTTTGAATACAGCTTCGCACCAAAAGCTTCGGAGCAAGATGACAAAGTCGGAGCCTGCTTCGAAGTGAGGGCTTCGAAGACAAAACTTCGAACACAACTTCGAGTCACGAGCTTCGGAGCGAAGTAAACAGTGCCGAAGCCTTCTTCGGAGTATACACTTCGAAGACAAAACTTCGAACACACTTAGAACCGAAAGCTTTCGGAGCTAAACCTTCGAACACACAAACTTCGAACACAACACACAAACAGACAACCTTCGAACAAAGAAGCGAAGTCTGTCAGAACAGACAGAAACTTCGAACCCCACTTCGAAGCCTAACGAAGTGTGCACTTCGAACAGATAGATTCGGAGTATGCCAGTTCGAAGTATGCGATGATTTCGATACAGGGGAACTTCGAAGCTAGCAACTCAGACACAGAAACCGAAGTTCGAAAAACTGAGCGAAGCCTTTAACAAGGTTCGATCGGAGCTTGCCTCACGGAGTTGAGGGGCTTCGCACAGAACCGAGCTTCGGCAGACACACCAAGAAAAGGCAAAAGAGACTGTCAGCTTCGATCAAAAAGCTGGGCAATAGAAGGTGAAAAGCTGCAGCCGAACACTGTAGCTACAGTAAGGCAGTACTATTTGCAACAGCAAGAACTAGTACTACCACCGTGAAGAACACACCCAGCCGAAGAAGCTTCTTCCCAAGAAATAAATACAGCAGCCCGAATCCAACTCAATAACTCTCCAAACCAACCAGATGCAAACAATAAATTCTCCAGGGACCAAGGATTAAAAGCATCCAAGAGATTTGAGCAAAAATGAGCCACGAACAGAGGAGCACAAGGGCCTGGCGGCGCACACAGGAGAGAGAAGACAGGGAAAAGAGTGACCCAAAGAGTGGTATTCAATTTCAGCAAAAAGGGTAGTCCAAACCCTAGGGGTTGGGGTGCTATTTATAGGCAGCCCAACACTAGGAATATTCTACCGGCCCCTTAGGGTTTTACAGACTCAAAAATACAGAAAAAGACTTTACTGCCCTTAGGTATTTTTACAGACACAACTGACTGACTGTGGGCCTAGAGTAACAGATGACATATCCTGAAGCTATTCTTCTGGACAGTCGGATACAGAATCAACGGTTGTCAGTTTTACGCCGAAACTGACAAAGCCTCCACCAGCTTTGCACCAGGTACCCGGATTGGGCCGTCCCGACTCCGCAGCTCTCTCAGCCCGGCAATCGCTCACCGCCCGTGTACCTGAGTCAGTCCTGGTCAACAGCCTAGTGGGTCTTCTACTGTTTCTGGCCCATGCACCCGGATTGGGCCAGCCCGACTTCGCAGCCTCCTCTGCCCGACAGTCGCTCGCTGCCCGTGTACCTGAGTCACACGCGGCCCATGAAACAGCAGATCTCTTCTCTTCTTCAGTCCTCTTTGACTATCGTTGACAATGACTCATCACTTCTAGAGCCATGAGGCCCACGCTATTCAGCATGGCTCCTCAATCTCCCCCTTGATGAGTGCATTGTCAACATTCCTCTTTTCACAGCTCTTCAGCACCTGCGAACAAATGTGGAAACACGAAAACAAAACACAAGAAAACAAAGAAGAAGAAGAAATGAGGTAAAAGTTTAACCCTAATGACCAAAAGCCAACCAAAAGCAAGAAACGGTCATTATGGTTAACCAAAACGTAAAAGCTCAAAATGAGTGCGATTGCAGAATAACAAGGATATCAACAGAGTAAGAACTCCCCCTTAAACTCTGATCCCAAATTTTCTCCCCCTTGTTGACAAGTGAACTCATCAAGCACTCAAAAGAGACACAGACTCCCCCTGAAATGCAACTCCCCCTCAAAATATGCAGTGAATGCAATTGGGGTGCAGGTGGAGTGAAGAAAGCATGCTTCTCAAATATGATGGACTGCAAATACAGTATCTAACAGGTATAGCAAAAGAGATACTGTCCAAGACACATGGCATGATCAGTGCAACAGATGATATCTAAAGAAAGTCATTTAGCACGCATTTTTCAGTTTTGGCAAATAAAAGCATCACCACATTTTCTAGTAGACAAGCAAGGTAAAGCAGGAGATGCAGAAGCTAACTGAGATCTACCAAGATAAGCATTGTCCAAAACAACAGGCTTCAGCAAACTTGTTATCTTTTAAAGTTCAGGCTTTTTCATTTTCCTTTGTCATTTTTTTTTTTGCCAAGGGTTATTTGCATGTCAAGCCTTATGCTAACCGACCAAGTCAAGCCTAGGCCAGAATTGGACCATCAGAAGCTTAAGACATTGGTCTCGGCATACACTATACTGTCCTAGTTCATACCAAAGTGCTATGGTAAGCAATCCAGAACAATATAATGCGACAAAGCAAACCCACTTGGATCTTTTCGATTTAAGCATAAAAAGGAATGGAATTTTCATGCATTTTTGATTTTTATCATTTTATAGCACATTTTCCATGTTAAAGCATAAAGATGTCCAAGTTGCATATCTGCATCTATGTGATGAACTAGCTACAAGGCATGTAACAGATAGCAAAAGCACTCAGCCTACACATGCTAGTTACCAGAAGCAATGGTGATCATTTTTCAAGTTTAAAGTGTAAAAGCCATGCATATGACAGATATCAGACATATCAAATGAACTGAAGCAACGCATGATCATTGACAAGTAATCAAAAGCATGTACCAGCTAGAATAAGTAAAGCAGTTCAATCATATAACAGAAGCAGGCTCAAAAGTGTGATATGTGAATATGTATGATATGAACACACACCAAAAGACTCAAGAAAAGAGTAAAGAAGAAAGAAAACTGACGCAAAATATCCTAAAAAGGATACACAACACCCAAATCCCCTCGTAAACGCTCAAAGGTAGACTGATCTAGGGGTTTGGTGAAAATATCTGCCAACTGATGATGGATATCAACATGAACAAGGTCAATGACACCTTTCTCATATTGATCCCGCAAAAAGTGAAAGCGCACATCAATGTGTTTGGTTTTTGAATGGAGACATGGGTTTTTCCCTACACTAATTGCACTGGTGCTGTCGCAAAACAAAGGAACTCTGGTAGGAAAGAACAACCCAAAATCTCTCAAAGTGGAAATCATCCAAACCAACTGTGAGCAGCAGCTAGCAGCAGCTACATACTCAGCCTCTGTGGTCGAAAGAGCAACTCCAGATTGCTTTCGAGAAGACCAAGAGACAAGAGAAGAACCAAGAAACTGGCAAGTACCGGAAGTCGACTTGCGATCCAACCGGCACCCACCAAAGTCAGCGTCCGAAAAGCCAGATAAATCAAGAGAAGATGATGCTGAATAGTAAAGACCAAGATCAGGCGCATAGGTGAGATACCTGAAGATGCGCTTGACAGCCTGCCGATGAGACGCGCGTGGTGAAGACTGGAAGCGCGCGCACAGTCCCACGGCGAACTGTATGTCTGGCCTAGTCGCCGTCAAGTACAGCAGCGACCCGATCATCCCTCGAAATTCTCTCTCGTTGACCTTGACGCCGCTCTCGTCCTTGTCCAGACCCCCAGAAGTGCCCATCGGGGTCATCTGCGGCTTCAGCTCACCACCAAAGTCAAATTTTTTCAACATGTCACGAGTGTACTTACCTTGGTGGATGAAGGTGCCGTCCTTGGTCTGCTTGATCTGGAGCCCTAGAAAGTACTTGAGCTCACCCATGAGGCTCATCTCAAACTCACTGTGCATCTGCTCAGAAAACTTGGACACAAGATCATTAGTAGTACCGCCAAAAATAATATCGTCCACGTAAATCTGAGCGACTAAAAAATCTGAAGCATCTCTGAGCAAGAAAAGAGTTTTGTCCACAGAACCCATCACAAAGCCCTTCCCCAACAAAAATTGCTTTAACCGGTCATACCAAGCCCTGGGGGCTTGCTTCAACCCGTATAAAGCCTTATGCAACTTGAAAACATGTCGAGGAAACTTAGGGTTCTCAAAACCGGGGGGTTGCCTAACATACACTTCCTCCTCTATGAACCCGTTCAGAAAAGCACTCTTAACGTCCATTTGAAAAAGCTTAAAACCCTTTGAAACGGCAAAAGCTAGAAGGATACGAATGGACTCAAGACGGGCAACAGGAGCGAAGGTTTCTTCGAAGTCAATACCTTCCTTCTGGCAATAACCCTGGGCAACTAGTCGAGCCTTGTTGCGCACCACAACCCCATCTTCACCTTGTTTGTTCTTGAATACCCACTTGGTGCCTATGGGGTTGCATCCTGGTGGCGGCTCAACTAGTGTCCAAACCCGATTGCGGACAAAATTCTCAAGCTCTTCTTGCATAGCATTAATCCAATTAGAATCAGAAAGAGCATGAGAAATGTCTCTGGGCTCAAAAGATGCAACAAACGCAGATTCAGCAAACACAGCGAGAGAGGCAGAAGAACGCAAAGTCCTCTCAGTCAAATCACCAATGATGAGCTCTGAGGGGTGGTCACGCTGAACTGCTCGGGTTCCCTGGTGATCTGAAGTCACCTCACCGAAGTCAGCAGCTGGCACCTCTGGACTCGACTGAATGGGCTCGATCGAAGTGGAAGAAGTGATCAGAGGTCCGCCCTCATCATCAGTCGAAGTCACAGAAGATGTGGGCTCTGCGGAGGATGCAGAAGGCCCGCCCTCAACAGCAGCTGGAGTATCCTCATCTTCCTCGAAGATGGACTCTCCGAGCTCATCATCACCAGAAAGCTCAAAAGAAGGAGTCAAAGAAGGCAAGGACTCATCAAAAGAAACCTCACACGTCTCGACAAGCAGCTGGGATTCGAGGTTCCAAACACGGAAGCCTCGAGAATGCAATGCATAACCAAGAAAAATACCATCCCAGCATCGAGACTCAAACTTGTCCAAATGCCCTCCCTTCTTGAGCACAAAGCACTTGCAGCCAAACGCTCGCAAGTGGGTCACCTTGGGCTGTCTGCCAAACCGCAACTCATATGATGTCTTACCAATGTAAGCTCTAAGAAAAATGCGGTTGGCCAGATAGCAAGCCGTGTTCATGGCTTCAGCCCAAAAACGCCTAGGAGTCCTGTGCTCATCGAGCATCGTCCTGGCCATCTCGACTAGCGTGCGGTTCTTTCGTTCCACAACGCCGTTCTGTGGGGGAGTGTAAGGAGAAGAAAACTGATGGTCCAGACCCTGATCACCACAGAAGCTGACGAACTGAGAGTTCTTGAACTCAGAGCCGTTGTCGGAGCGAATTGCTCGCATCCGACCATTGTTCTCATTCTTCAGCTTCAAAATCAGGTCATGGACAAATTGAAAAGTTTCATCCTTAGACTCCAAAAAGAAAACCCACGAGAAACGAGAAAAGTCGTCAACAATCACAAGTGCATACCACTTCCCACCGACTGAGCGTACCCGAGCTGGACCCACAGTGTCCAAATGTAAAAGCTCGCCTGGATACGTAGTCATCACCTGAGTCACAGGTGAGTGAGAGGCGGCAACCATTTTCCCATGACGACAGGGATGACAAACCAGATCCTTCTCCATTTTAAGCTTGGGCAATCCTCGGATGAGATCCATAGAGCTTAACCTGACTAGCAGATCAAAACTCAAATGACCTAACCTCCTATGCCACTTCCAGAGCTCAGAAGAGGATCCAGCAATCAAACAGCGAGAAGGGCCAAAAGAACTAGAGAAGTCAATTCGAAAAACTTTACCGAAGGGTAAAATCTGACAAACCAAAGACCCTCTAGAATCAACCACAGAAGAATTGCCCTTTTTAAAACGCACTTCCAAACCATCCTCAAGAAGTTGCGAAACAGATATTAAATTAAAGTTCAGATTTTTAACCAAAGCAACATTCTTTAAAGAGAAATGGTTTGAGATGCTGATTGAGCCTATGCCACTTACTTTCCCTTGACCGCTGTTCCCGAACGTGATATATTCTTTGGAGCTCGGGGGAGTGAGACTGGAGAACCATCTGCGATGTCCCGTCATGTGGCGAGAGCATCCTGAGTCCATGATCCAAACATCCTCCAGTCCCCGGTCCTGCACAATCAATGTCTGTAAGTGGGAGCAAATGGTCCGGCACCAGGTTTAGCAAAAGAGCTAAACCAGTGTCGAGCCATCTGCTCAAAAGATGGAAAGCGAAAACCATCAAAAGAGTTTGGACCAAAACGCGGCTCAAAGCGCGGTCCACGGTTCTTCCTAACCCTACGGACACGAGGTCCAGAACCGTAGCCAACACGGTCTGGAACTCTGCCAGAACGAACACCACCAACTGGAGCACGGGCAAGAAAGCCGTCTCCTCTACCACCACCTACACGACGCGGCCTGGCCTCCAGCCTCTCCCCGCGCCGAGGAACACGCAGTCTACCACCCTGCTGGTAGAACTGCACCTGATCACTACGAGCCCTCTCTGCTCTCTCAACCCGCTTCCTCCTAAAGCAAAACTCCGCAAGATGCCCGTCTCTCTGACAATACTCACAATGATAGGTAGGCTTCTTGGGATGTGGTTGAGGCTTGGGGTTCTTGGGCTTGGTAGCGTTAGGTGTGGTCTTCTTGGGCTGAGAGGGTCCAGGAAGAGAGTCTAGAGAAGAGTGGAGGTGTTTGGGCTTAGGAACCCAGATAGGCTTCTTGGGTGGAGCTTTGGGTGGTTCATGGATCACTCACTCCATCCTTGGGCTGACAAGCCTGGGAGGTCTCAGTGGAGTGAGTCTTGGGATACCTCTGCTCTGGAGTCATTTTACTCCACTCCACTGCCCGGCTGAGGGCACTCTCAAAGTCAGCCTTGGTGTAGGTATAACCTACCCCAAACCCATCCTGCCTCTTGAACTGCTGGATCATCATGCCGAGTTGTGGCTCTCTGGCACTGATCCAACTCAGGATAGAACGGAGGTAAAAGTTCTCATTCTGAGAATCTGCTAGCTCCTCTCTCAAGGAAGCTAGAACCTCCACCTGAGACAAGCAGGTCTCACACTCACTCTTTAATTGGACAGACTTTCCGGCTTTTAGCTTAATCAACTCCATTCTAAGAGACAGACAGTTCTCACAAACAGTGGGTGGAACTGACAGTGTCTCAAGCTCTAGCCTAGTCTGGGCAAGCTCAGCTCTCAACCTCTCTAAATCACCCAAATGCTCATTGCCCTTGGATTTTAGCTCAGCTAGGGCAGCTAGATGAGATGGGCAATCAACACAGGGTGCGACGACAGTGGCTTGAGCATCTTTCAGCTCCTGCTGAGCCCTTTCAAGCTCAGTGGCCAAAGCGTCCCTCTCATCAACCCTTTCTGTGTACCTGGACTTCAGAGTCGTCAGGTCACACAGAAGCACCTCACACTTCGGGCACTCACTGCTATCACCCAAGCAAGGGGAAGAAGATAGACTCTCAATTCTACCGTTGGCCACGGCAAGCTCACTCTCTAGCTCATCTATCCTCTTTTTAGCCCCCCTAAGCAGTTTCTCCCGATACTTCAACTCCTGACGATTGCTCTCAAGTAAATTTACAATTTCGCGCTCATAGGATGATACCTTGCTATCGTCGTCGTCGGAGTCGTCGGAGGAGCTCTCTTCTTCTCTATCCCCAAGAGCCATGGAGCAAAAGCTCTTGCGGGATCTTCGGCGCTGGTGTGAGCGGCTCTTCGGCTTGTCTCCGAAGGCCATGAAGCAGAGGCCCGCCGGATCATCCTTGTCCTTCCCCTTCTTGATGGTGATCTCCTCATCACTTGAGCTCGATGAAGAGGAAGAAGACGTGGATCTCTTCGAGTAGCTCTTCTCCATCTCGGCGAAGAAGGCCTTGTCGCGCTTCTTGTTCTCTCGCCGGTAGTCCTTCAGGGCCTTCTTGAAGAACCGAGTCTTCGGCTTGCCCTTGTTGAAGGAGGGGCTCTCATGCTTGCCGGAGTCGTGGAAGCTGCTGCCGGCGCCCTTCTTGTAACCACTGCGCTTGGGGCAGTCGGCGATGAAGTGTCCTGGATCACCACATTCAAAGCATCCGGATTTTGTGCCGTGTCTTTTGAACATTCTTTTATCATAGACACGACGCACCCGGTTGTTAAAGAGACACAAATCATCATCTCCCAACAACTCAAGCTGGTCCTCAGTGATAGACATCAAAGAGAACCCAGCACAACTCACAGCAGAGGGATCAACTGAAGGTGCAGCAAGGGCCAGGGATTTTGATTCAGAGCCAGTGAGATTTGATCTCAACTGGATATCTACCTCAGTGGCCTTTAGCTTGCTAAATAACTCAGAAATGGTCAAGGTATCGTATGAAGCACTCTCAACAATAGATGATACCTTGATCTCCCAGATCTTTGGGTCCAAGGTATGAAGAACCTTGAGCGCCTGCTCATGATCTGAGACTAACTGAGCACCCTCAGCCTTGTTGTCCCGAAGCTTGTTGATGATCGACTGAAAACGACCAAACAAGGCTTCAACAGATTCACCCGGCTTCTGTGTGAAATTCTCATATTCACGCCGGTAGGTCTGATAGAGCCGAGCCTTGACCTGTGCTGTTCCCTCATGGTGTGCCTTGAGGGTAGCCCAGATCTCTCTCGCAGTGGAGAGATGACTCACTCGCTCAAATTCAGTGGGACCTAAACCAGAAAATAAAATGTTCACAGCCTTACTGTTGCTCAGATGCTGAGCAATGATACCAGCAGTACCTTGCTCAGTAACTGGCAGAATGACAAATGTGGTGTGAACGCAAATGTCCCATATGTCCGAACCCTGGCTCATGAGATAGGCTCGCATGCGAGTCTTCCAATAGTTATAGCCATAGGCTTCCAAGGACGGGACCTTGCCAGGAGACGTCATAGTCACTACTGGGGTTTAGAACCGGTTAAGGTATGGAAAAACCCTAACCTCGCTCTGATACCACTTGTAGGACCGAAAGTAGCGACCAGAGGGGGGGGTGAATGGGCGCCTTAAAAATTCTTTTGAATCAATGGCCTGTTCCCAATACCCAACGCACCTCAAAAATACTACGCAGCAGAAAATAAAGTGAAGGCCTAAGTCTAAAGGTTTCTAACCTAGAAGCATCTGATGATAAATAGTGTAAATCTAAAGAAGTGCAATCTAGGCAGATATACAAATTATAACAGGCCTAAACTTCTCAATGAAATGATCTAAGTATGTATAAAGTGAAAAGAGAAGTTACTGTCCAAAGTTGTCTCCTGTTCGGAAGTTGGCGAAGCCCCCTTCGCACGTCGAGGTCTGCTTCGGAGGTTGGTGTCGGAGTCTGTCCGAAATGCCGACGGTATCGCTGTCTAGCCTAGTTCGAAGTGAAAGAAGCGAAGTGTACTTCGGAGCGAAGCAAAAGAAGTGCCGGAGCCTGGTTCGAAGTATGCACTTCGAAGACAGGACTTTGAACACAGCTTCGCACCAAAAGCTTTGGAGCAAGATGACAAAGTCGGAGCCTGCTTCGAAGTGAGGGCTTCGAAGACAAAACTTCGAACACAACTTCGAGTCACGAGCTTCGGAGCGAAGTAAACAGTGCCGAAGCCTTCTTCGGAGTATACACTTCGAAGACAAAACTTCGAACACACTTAGAACCGAAAGCTTTCGGAGCTAAACCTTCGAACACACAAACTTCGAACACAACACACAAACAGACAACCTTCGAACAAAGAAGCGAAGTCTGTCAGAACAGACAGAAACTTCGAACCCCACTTCGAAGCCTAACGAAGTGTGCACTTCGAACAGATAGATTCGGAGTATGCCAGTTCGAAGTATGCGATGATTTCGATACAGGGGAACTTCGAAGCTAGCAACTCAGACACAGAAACCGAAGTTCGAAAAACTGAGCGAAGCCTTTAACAAGGTTCGATCGGAGCTTGCCTCACGGAGTTGAGGGGCTTCGCACAGAACCGAGCTTCGGCAGACACACCAAGAAAAGGCAAAAGAGACTGTCAGCTTCGATCAAAAAGCTGGGCAATAGAAGGTGAAAAGCTGCAGCCGAACACTGTAGCTACAGTAAGGCAGTACTATTTGCAACAGCAAGAACTAGTACTACCACCGTGAAGAACACACCCAGCCGAAGAAGCTTCTTCCCAAGAAATAAATACAGCAGCCCGAATCCAACTCAATAACTCTCCAAACCAACCAGATGCAAACAATAAATTCTCCAGGGACCAAGGATTAAAAGCATCCAAGAGATTTGAGCAAAAATGAGCCACGAACAGAGGAGCACAAGGGCCTGGCGGCGCACACAGGAGAGAGAAGACAGGGAAAAGAGTGACCCAAAGAGTGGTATTCAATTTCAGCAAAAAGGGTAGTCCAAACCCTAGGGGTTGGGGTGCTATTTATAGGCAGCCCAACACTAGGAATATTCTACCGGCCCCTTAGGGTTTTACAGACTCAAAAATACAGAAAAAGACTCTACTGCCCTTAGGTATTTTTACAGACACAACTGACTGACTGTGGGCCTAGAGTAACAGATGACATATCCTGAAGCTATTCTTCTGGACAGTCGGATACAGAATCAACGGTTGTCAGTTTTACGCCGAAACTGACAAAGCCTCCACCAGCTTTGCACCAGGTACCCGGATTGGGCCGGCCCGACTCCGCAGCTCTCTCAGCCCGGCAATCGCTCACCGCCCGTGTACCTGAGTCAGTCCTGGTCAACAGCCTAGTGGGTCTTCTACTGTTTCTGGCCCATGCACCCGGATTGGGCCAGCCCGACTTCGCAGCCTCCTCTGCCCGACAGTCGCTTGCTGCCCGTGTACCTGAGTCACACGCGGCCCATGAAACAGCAGATCTCTTCTCTTCTTCAGTCCTCTTTGACTATCGTTGACAATGACTCATCACTTCTAGAGCCATGAGGCCCACGCTATTCAGCATGGCTCCTCAGAGTGTGACGTTGTGCCTTCACAATCTTGTAGTTAATAGGAGCGTACATATTATTTGTATGTTTCTTGTCTACTACTAATCATGGCAGGGATACACAAGGAGATAGGATATAGTGAAGCTCAATATCGACATCTTCATCGACACATGAGAGATCAACATAATAAATATGAGGTATGTGATGAAATTCTAGCTAGGTTTAAATGTACAATACCTTATTTTGAAGGAAATTATGATCCTCGGGCATATATTCAATGGGAGCTAGCTGTAGATAATGAATTTAAAAAGTATAACATGTCTGAAAGAAAAAAGGTTATGGTTGCCTCTAAAATGTTAGTTAAAGATGCTGCATATCATTGGAAACATCTTTGTAGACATGATAAAATACCTCAATCTTGGAAAGACTTAAAGAAATATTTGAGAGATGCTTTTGTTCCTCCATATTATGTCGATATTCTGTTAAAGAAACTGCAATATTTAAAACAAGATAGCAAAAGCATTGCCTCATACTATCATGATATGCATGCTTGTTTATTACGTTGTGCTATAGATGAATGTGAAGAAGCTATGGAACAAAGGTTTTTATGTGGGCTTAACAAGGAAATTCGAGAAATGCTTCTTCATGAAACATATAATCCTCTCTTTCAATTGTTTGAACTTGCATGTCGAGCTGAAATTCATATTGCTATTGATTTAGAGAAGATGCCAATCAGTTTGCCTTCTAGTTCTACTAACTTTGAACAGGAAAAAGAGAGCAAGTATGCACTTGCATCATTAGAGAAGGTTTTGCAAGGTAATATATGTGCTGAAATTAATCAAGGTGAGTGTGCTCCTCATCAAACACAATCATCAGATATTCATGCTATTATAGAGCCACCATTAGTGGAATCTTTTTCTGAAATTTCTTTGTTAATAGATGATTTGCTTGAAATTCCTCATGACAAAGAAGAGTTGTGTGTTAATGCTTCACTTATATACCTGCCAAAACTAGCGGAAGAACGTGTTGTTTCTATTGTTAATTCCTCAAGCGCTGATGTTAAACATGTTTTCCACATTACTAATGAGAATGAAGAAATTAAATTTTTATCATCTTTAAATACATGGGGATATATTGAAATTATGGATCTTTGTGAGCTCACTTATTTAAAAGAAAAATTATTTGCAATGTTTAATTTGCCATGTCCTGTCAATGTTATTTTTCATATATTTGGCAATACCATAAGCAAGACATATATTTTTTGCATAGAATTTACATATGTTCAGATTTGAAATTGCATGTAAATCCTGAAAATAATTACCTCAAGCGAGTCATGTTAATTAATCCTACTGACTCGAGAGTCTCTTGTTTTGATTTAAAAACACATGTTTGCTTTCAAGAAGGAGAGCATGTTAAGCTGTTCAACAACCTCACATTTTTGTCTCCTTTCATCAAGGATGGTTCTTCACCGACACATGCGAAACCGAATGTCAACGTGAGTTGGTTTCCTTCTACTCACAATGTAACAAAAGGACAAGTGATATTGCACAATGATATCTATTTTGCTAGGAGCTACAATGAGTGCCAATACAAGAACAAACCGAGGATGGTTTGTAGCCAAGAAGGAGAGAATGATGAGGACATCACTAGCTCGGATATGACCATGATTGTGAGCAAACAAACTAAGGTGCATGCTTTCTACGTTAGATTTAAATTTTATTTATTTGAACCATGGATGCTACACCATGAGATACTTTTAATTTCAATTACAGAAATTCTCACATGGATCAAGCAACACGTTGAGAGCGCAAAAAGGGCATGGAACATCATGGAAGTTGATTGAGGACCAAGTCAAGGGCATGAAAACATAATATACAATTTTGGGACATTATTTATGTGCCAAGAGAAAGTGGAGATTAACTTCTACACATTTTCGACACGGATTCGGACTGCATGGACAGCAACAAATTCAAACGTGCACAACTTTTACATGGCAGCTCCGATTTGGATGATCGTGGACTTTTTAGAAAGATTGAGACGTCCTCTTTCCAACGGATGCAGCTACACTTCCAGATTCGATCTGAGGAGATTGCAATAACCAAAACAATGCGTGTTACTCAGACTCGGACTTCAAGGAGAGCACGAGATTCACACATGCATATCTTTCACATGGAAGCTCCAATTTAGATGATCTTGGACTTTTTGGAAAGTTGAGGATGTCTAAATGGAAGATAATATATTTATTCCACCGAAAGAATCACGGCCAAGGCTTAAGGATCTAAGTTTCTCTTTTCTAGTAATTCTGTTTTGGAAATAATTAGTAGTTTCTATATGTAATAAGTTTCCAAACTTTGGGGACGTCCCTAGGGCTATAAATACCCCTTGAGACTTCAGTTGTAATTCGAGTTTTGATTAGATAAAAGTTTAGCCAATGCTACTTGTCCATGTAAACTCGTGATCGGTTAGATCGCCGGTTTCACGTTTCAGAACCCCAACTACCCTTTGTGCGTCTTTTATATCCAGCAATTGTAGTTGCTCCTTTATCTTGTTCTTGCTCGTTCTTCGATTGCTTGCAGGAACAAGGTTGATCACTGGCTAGATCGACAACCCTTAGAGTTGGTGTATCGATCGCTAAGGCGCAACACGAACGTCTCGTACAGTTGTAGTCGGGTCGTCAACGTCGTCTCCTTCCAATCGAAGTTACCTTCTCTCTATCAACTCACCGAAAGATCGGGCCATCCGGAGTTTCCCCATCAAGATGTGTCTGCCATCGAAGGTTCCACACACACCCCTTCACAATGACCGGAACTACCCAGAACTGAGCCTTTTATGACAACCTTGAAGTTGACACTTAGCGGGAGCCAAAGAAGATGTCACTAAGATTAGCGAACCTTCAATAGGAAGAAGAAGACCGCAAAGAAGGTAAACAATGTTAATATCAACCTCAACAGGTGTCGATGTAGCAAAGACAGAGACCGGAAATCCCCATGCTGGAGCAAATGATGTGTGCTAACATGCTCTGCATCGGTACACGGCTTTCGGAGCAACGTCATGAGCATTACCACACAAGCGGACAGAAACGCTAGCCTCCTAAGCCTTGTGCCGTCATCAGACAGAGAAGGGAGGGAAGAGAGCCGGAGAAACTATGCAGTCGACCTGGCTAATTCAAGCTACTCTCCATGCTCTAGTCGACCGAAGCCCAACCAACTTCATACTTGAGCAGATCACAACACCAGCCAGGAAGGAAAGAAATGCATGAACCTTCTTCATTTACGATTTCATGCGCAACACCTAGCAGCTACGCCATGGATGATCAAGGAAACCACTAAAAGATCTGCACTTTTAGCAAAATCTTTCGCAGAAATCTAATCAGAAATTCTAGTAGAAATTGATCCGAATCATTTATAAATTACAGATCAGACGCGCATAAAATTTGTCTAGTTTTAATGCTGTATTTTGACTATTAATTTTAAAGTACGATTAAAACAGATAAATTTTAGCTATAGAATACTAGGCAATAGTTTTGACAGCGGCTGGGCTCCAAGAGTAGAGCTGGGACATGGGCCGGGCCGGGCCGGGCCGGCCCGGTCCGGGTCCTTGGGGCCAGGACCTGAAATGGGCCGGGCCTTTTCGGCCCGAAAAAATTAAGGGTCGTGCCGGGCTGGCCCGAACCTGTGTTTGCCAAGCCCAGGCACGGCCCAAAGTCCGACGGGCCTGGATGGGCCGGGCCGGCCCAAAAACGGCCCTAACTTTTTAACATTGTTAGATGGTTTCTTACCAGGGTTATGAAAATATTTATTTAATTTATCTTTGAATAATGAAAATTCTAGTTCACATAAAATAATAGAACAACCAAAAAAATAGGGGAAATGAATTTTATTAATAATTTACACATGATACTAGTTCATTAATACTACTTTCTTTGCTCTTGAGCATATATATTTACATTTTGATTTGTCCTATATATGAATGACTTAAATTTTGATTTGTCTTACACATGATATAAAGCAATGTATATTCAAATAGTAATTTGCAGACTTTTTTAATTTTTAATAATATGTCTCCTCCTTGTACATATGAATTATTTACTCATGGGCTTTTTTTGGGCCGGGCCGGCCCAGGCACGGTCCACTTTAAGGGCCGTACCCGGGCCGCCCACCGGGCCTAACCTCTAGGCCCAAGTCCGGCCCTTGTACGGGTCGTGCCGGCCCGGCCCATCCATGGGCCGTACCGGGCCGTGCTTTGCATGGGCCGAGCCTACGTGCTTTGGGCCGGCCCATGCAAAGCACGGCCCAAGTCCCAGCTCTATCCAAGAGTCACAGCCTCCACCTCTGACGGTGGTGACCTCCTCGCAGGAGGTGATTGATGTACACAGTACACACACGACGCAGAGTAGTGCTGCAGCCAGCCGGCGACGATTGTCGTACGGGCGACCACGGTGGCGACATCTTCACCGTCGAGCTGCTCAACCAGAGAAGCCCAGGTAATTAACTTACCACCTATATAAATTACACAATGAACAAATTAAATCACAGGTAATGTAAATTAAATTTCGTTAACCTCCGTGTGGAAATCAAATTAATCATGATCTCGGGTGTCGCTGGAACGACCGCATCTTCGGGCTCATGGACGGTATCATCGGCACGGTGGCACATGGCAATGTACGGGTCCATGAAATGCTGTACAAGCGGCCAACTTCTCCGCCCAGGAGTACTTGTTCCCCAACGCCGCCGCCCGCCGGCCTCCTCATCTGTGAGTACGACGTGCCCGGCGAAGAAGACAAGGTTTGAGGAGAAGGACATCATGGGAGTGGGCGAGTGGCCACCACCTCTCCCTCTGCTTCTTCGACTGGGAGCCCCCGGCCGGATCGGAGGGGGCCGGTGAAGAGGGAGGATGTACATGTGCATGGAATTAAGAGGCCACTCGTGCTCGTGCCCACCATCAATTGCCTTGACTTCAATTTGATGCTGTTGCCGCTCTGCCTCTCCTGCAGTTTGCTACTGGGTACTTAAGTTTTTGCTTGCTTTTCTTTATCAAACACTTCGCAAACTCAAGTTGTACGTACTTTACAGAGCCCTAGATTGACATGTGCAGCCGGTGCACAGGTTCTCCCGAGACCCAAGCCCAACTCTCAGTCTACACAGTCCACAGCAACGGCTGATTGCCTATTTGACTCACTTTTCTGGTTTCTAGCTTTCTGGTTTCTCATCGACTCCTCACTCCTCAGCCGTGTTGCACATCCAGTTGGTGTTTGCTTGTGGCTTCCTGCAGCCTCAGTCTGCACTCTGCACCGCTCAAGCTCAACAATCAACAACTCAGCTGTCACCCCCGTTTCATTCATTGCTCCGGCCGGCCGGCGGCGGCAAGGATAGTTGCATTGTTAATCACAAATTTTATATTATAATTTATAAACAGATTAGCTGATTAATTAATCAAAAAATTGTATCACAAACAGGGAATTGGAAAGGTGTTTATTTTTTATTTCATCCATCTTCAACATGCCTTTCGATATTTTGTATTACAATTTATTCCTTTGGTTATGTTTTTTTCTCGAAATTTAGGGCCCGTCGTAGGTTTCATATAAAAGCTAATATTTTATCTGCCCAATAAGATATGCATATAAATAAAAAATCATTTTTAGCTTTTGACTAATAATTAAGTTAAAAGCACATATTTTTTGTGTTATGTATATGATATAGTTCAATTCAATTCGTATATAAAAATACTTTTATTTTATATTAATTTTATGGCTAGTGATGATATATTACGGAAAAAATGATCAAGACAGTGTTGGTGATAACGCAAAAGCGTATACACCTTACATTTCTAGGAGGGGGGAGGGGGGTACTTGACAAATCATGATATCAGGTGATTTGTACGTGTAATAAAATTATGTTCCCTCGTGTGGTCGCTGCAACTGAGCAAATTTACTTCCACGGGAGGCAGCACGTTGAGGGGTTAGTACGCCCCTAGCCCTGCAATGTGTTTGGCATGTATGGAGGATGGAACAAGGAGACTATGACAGGATGAATAATTGAACCGCCCTCCATAGGCATTAGGCAGACCTGTCGAAATTCTACTCGCCTCGGTTCTTCAAAGCCGGCCAAAGTCTGCTCAGCTCTTTTTATCTGGTCCCTTTTTTTTCCATTCAGACTTCAGTACAAGTGTGTCCAGCTCCAGCTCCACGACCTTATCGTGCAAGGAATAAGAGTCACTGGCGCCAGGCCTCTCTCAAGCCGATCCTTATCTCCAAATCTCCATCCTGCATGCTATGTTCTTCTCCACATGTACCATATTCGATATGCCCGGTCACACATGAGCAAGTTCATCCATGTTGCTAGGGGGAATGGAACCCAAGTGGCTCGGTGTCCATGGGTCAACCGAAAAAACCAACGTGACCAGCTCGTTGAGAAACGGGCAGAGGAGACTCTGAAAGCCAAATCCCCGGATGCTCTCCAGAAAGGAAAGGTGCACAGATGCACATCTCACATCCAGCAGGCCACTGATCCGTTGGTTGCCACCTTTTACATGTCAGGGGCCAATATGGCGATATTCATGCTGCGCCAAACACGTTGCCTCCAGCGAAGTCATAAGGCCCTCAAGGGCCTGAACCCTCCTCCTCCCCTGGCTCCTTATAAATACATGCCCAGGCATGCAAGCATCAATACACTACAGAGGCACAAGTGCAGGGCAGGAGAGAGGTCTTGCATGGAAGTAAGAGGCCATCTTCGATAGCCAAGGATGATTTGCCTGTAGCCCCCCATGGCGAGCTCTCGATCGAGAGCGGCAGCCCGGTGCTACGGCAAGTCTCCTGGGCTACCTGAGTACCTCTTATGCCATCCCATGTCAGACCCGCTCTTCTTTAGCATCATACTGATTTTATAAGAATTCACATTACACAACACCGCTGATGAGGTACGCACTCTTTAAGTAACAAAACGTCCCACTGATTACCTTGACATGGTGGCGCTTGTCTGTGTAGAATGCATCCTCTATGGCTATACAGTGTACTTCTGCCCTTCACCTGCCAATCTGCCATCGTGGTGCTACCAGCCAGGCACCATGTTCGTGGCACATTAGCTGCCACCATGCCACAATAGTTACACTTCGGCTGAAAATACACGTCTCATTTGGATATTCAGTATTTCTGGAGTTCCTTTCAAAAATATATGATCGCAGTTTTGAAAATAATGCATGGGTAGATACCATGAGCTGTTTTCTTTTAGCTTTGCATACTTCACCCGTAACTCCCTATTTTCTCTGCCTTTCAAAACCACAGGCACACAATCCTCCCATATGAAACAGAGCAGCACCCAAGTACACTTGACAATTCTTTAGGTGCACAACAATAATATGAAAGAACCATGGTATCTTTTTGGGGGATGACATTTCAAACTATGTTTTTTTTGGATAAAGAGATCCACTCACCATCCTTGGAAATGTATCATCGCCTCACCCTATCATTCAAACCTTGATGTTGAGCCACCATCCAGCATGTCTTAACCAGGAGCTATAAGGAAAACCTGTGAGAAAGGAAGAATTGGCTAAGTACTTCAATTGAAAACTTTGTTGCCTGAACTCGTGCATTACCAATGGGAACAACTGAGAATCAAGGGTAACCTGGCAGTACTTTTTTTGGCTCTAGTGATGTCTGTCAGCCACAAGCCCACAACTCACTTCAAATATACAAACAACCAGCTGTACTCCAGCCCCCCACTAAACCACCATCAGCATCCCACTTCTGCCTTTAGTCAGTTGGCCCCATCGGCCATCGCTAATGCAAGTTGGAGAAATATCATACAGTAGTTCTACATTGTACAGTGACCTTGTAGACTTGCACACATTAGAGCATCTTCAACAGACTTGCTATTCCACTCTCAGCCAAAATTTGGCCATTCAGTGTAAAAAAGCCCTCCAACAGACTGGCCAACCGGATGGCTAAGCCATCCGGCTGGCCAAATCAATCTTTCCAGTGGCCAAATTTGGCCAGCAAAATTGAGTGACCATTTTCCCCTGGGCCCACTGGCAGCCTCTCGGCTCTTGCTCTCTCACATCAATGACTGTATCTCATTGCTCCTGGTTTGCACTTGTGGTATGCTGCTTCTGGGTGGCATTGTGCAACGGAAGATTTTTTGTAAAATGAAGAGAAAGGAGAAAAGAGAGAGAAAAAATGAAAAGAAAAATTGAAAAAAATGGGGTAAAGTTTTTTTAAAAAATTCTAAAAGTTGAAAACTTTATAACTTGGGGATTTATAAGGTTAGAAAATGATATTTCAAAAATAAATCAAATGTTTCAAAATATTTTGAGATATTAAAAGAGAGATTAGATTTTTTGGAGAGTTGAAAATAGAGTGTTGGAGTATATGACAGATTTGGAGAGGAATCTTTTTAGAGAGTTAGTTAAATAGACAAATGGAGAGTCTATTGGAGATGCTCTTACATTGTAAGCTACCATCAAAATAAGTGGCATGTCTTGAGGCCAACATATATAAGCAAAAACAAGTAATGCCTTGTGAAATCTACCTTTTGGCACAAATTAATCAATACTTGAGGAAGAACAGAACTCTAAAACAGGGTTAACTGAAACCATACTCATATGATACAAGGAATAAGTGCAAGTCTACAATGGGTTCGAGCATTGCAATATAAAAGATCCACATAAAATTGTGTGGGAAAATACGCTAGTTATTATAAATCAAACCTAACATTTTCACCATGTTTCCTGCAAAAGCTAGACTTTTAGTTCTAAATTAGCACTGAATGTTTGTAAGAAAAAAATTAAGTATAAATATCAAAGGAATGAAAGGTTCACATAGTTTTTTTTCCTGATTAGATGATGCCAGGGATCGTGTCCATAAGGAACATTACGGTTATTACCCATTCCTATTTCAGTTATAATGATCAGAGGCCAATCACTTGCCCAACTATTCATATAAACATACTTTATGAACATAGAACTA
>JAAALK010000286.1:45382478-45421339 GCA_019279435.1 Zizania palustris | reverse complement strand
TATTGTGTGCCCTTCTCCTACACAGACAGTCAAAACACAAATCTCATGTTTCAAAAAAAAGAAAATAAAGAATGTGTCTGTTAAAATTGCAGGTTAACAAGACATGAAAAAAGAAGACTCACCGGAATTATCGGCACATCAAACTTACGGCGCTCACCATCATAGTGTTCCAGAAACAGCATAACAAAAAACCCCGCAATCGTTTACGAGCACTGCTTGGGTACATCTATTACGGGAGACCCCAACTGCTGAAATCCGGGAACATACCTTGAGTAAACCATTGGAAAGCATTGTTTAATCGATCCCGGATACGTACGCATACAGATGCGTGATAATTGTTTCTCTCAACTTCCGATGATCATGGGTATGAGTCTAAATGTCAATTTGATGATGGATCATATTAACGCAGTAAACTGTCCAATGACCACGACTATGCACCGGTAGAAATACCTGTAAATGTCATTGTAACACCTACTAGATGAGTACTTCTGAAAAACTAACTAATATAAAAACAACTCAACAAATATAATATAATTAATTACTATGCAACTACTGAACAAATTGTTATATAAGTACTGACCAGGGATGCATTCAGTAAATCATGCGCCTTCAAGCGTTCGTCCAGCAATGAGGGTACAATGTTTTCATCATATTGTGACTCTGATGTGTAATTCTCGAATAGGATGATTTGCTGCATAATAAAATCCAAATCAGAAAAGATAGGTCAAACAACCAAATTGCGCTGTTGCTGAAAAAAATAATGAAACATACTTACCGATATGAATGTTGGCAATATAACCCTATATCCTGCACATTGTCTCTTGATCTCTTTATCGTTGTCAATAATGCATTTACCGAAAAGATCAATGAAACAACACTCGCACTCCTTCCCCTCCCGAAATGAATTGATCAAGTCCTTTTTCGAAGATACTATCAATAAACTCGAGAAAGTGCCCAACGGAAGGTTTTCACGGTATTTAATAAGTGTCCTCCTGGATTAAAAAAAATTACCAACTATCTATGTGGCATGGTCATATTAAAAAAATAATAAGAAAAAACATCGAACACAAGAGTAAAAAAATACTGGATCTAAATACTGAGTATGGACTAAAAAACTAGTGCAACAAAAGTACTGGATGAGTATAACAAAACACATCAAACATAAAACTGTAAATACTGAATGTGAAAGCCAAACCTACAAATGTAATGTACCACTAACAACTACACATTAAGGAGAAAATAAAACAATGACACAAGTTTACTAAGATCTTACATTTCAAAAGAGTCGTTGGTGAAGATCAGTGTCTTCAATGCAACCACCAAAGTAGTATATGGATGTTGCCGCGGTACATATGGTGGCTTGAATGGCGATGGAATTATCATTTGTACATCCAAACTAGATGAAACAAAGTGGCGTCCACACCTAAGTCTTTAGGATACAGAAATAGATTTCTTAATTTTTTCTCAACTGATTTAACTTCCTTCATCCTCCTAGCGTGTGTGATCTTTCTTTTATTTGCGCGTGTAGCCTTCTTAGTATTGGACTTCAATTTTCTTGCCGATATAATTTTTTTAGCCTTTTCCTACACAAAATTGATTGAAAATAGTTAGCTCCACAACATTGAAAAAGTACTGGAAACAGTTGTACTTTAGATTCACTAAAATAACACCTGCTACTGAAAAATAACACATCTACTGCATGAGTACCTAAAACATACTAGACAATTACTACTAAATGTTAAATTACCACGCTGATAGTAATACCTTCTCTCCAGTGAGTGCAGCAGCTTCCTTAATATCATACTCCTTACGGAGAGATACCTGTGTAGGATCTTCATTGAGTTCACGCAGAATGTTGCCAACCTCATTCCAATCTTCATAATTGAAATCGCCATCAAACACACCGGAACGTTGAACACACATATCTGACTCACGTATAACTTCATCTGTTGTATCAGCTGCTGGCAGTTCTACCTCAACATGTTCAATAGTGGTTGCCTCTGGTTGTGTTGGCTCATGTTGGACTGGCGTATCTGTCGCAGGAGTTAATATCTCCTGTTGAGCTCTTGCATCCACACCTAACTCTGTTCCCTCATGCTGAACAACAGTATGTAATTCTGCGTGTATTACCTCCTCATGTACACGTTCAACTGTCACTGTCTGTTCTACCTCATGTTGCACATGCGTATCTGATGGTGCATGTGCCGCCTCCTGTTGCTCAAATGAAGACTGTCCTACTGATGATTGTGGCGAGCGTTCAACAACAATCTGGAAACAAAAAAAGATTATAAAACTGAGCTGACTACTACTATATTGTTCAATAGTTATCTGAATAGTAATTGAGTATGTCTAGATGTAATATATCAAACTAACAAGTTTAATAACTCACCTCTGGACAATCATCACCACTGTCTATGTGTACTGGGGACACCTCTCGTGGGATCTGAGATTTCCGTTTTACATTAAGTGAACTACCACCAAGCGGTCTCTGTACAGAAAAAAAATCACCCCCTGGCATATTATGAACATTCACAAAAAAGGAACAGCACATAACTACTGAATGCAAAAACTACTGGCCTCAGCACGGCGTTTGCGGCGAATATCTCGTGGTGATTCTGTATTCAGCAAATGACCTACTAGATCACCAAACATATGCTTAATCTCAGATGCAAACTTTTGTTGTGCCTCCTCGATATCTTTATGTGCTTCATTAATTTTAATTATAGCATCATCTACGTCCTTGTCATGCAATTCCAAAGCAGATAGAAATTCCATTTTCTGCTGTCCATCAGATATATGATCACCTAGACCACGTAACAACGGTTGAAGGTGAAGAAAACCATATGGAATATGTCGATACTCCATCGTTTTGCTCGCGGACTGTCCTTTAGACTTGGATCTCTTAGTATTATCATCAGCGGGGGGACTCCTATGTTTATCATGATGTTTAACTCCTTTTTCTTTAACAATATGTCCCTCTTAGCTTTAGCAGGAGGATGGGTCTTCACAACACCAGCTGCCTTCCCATAAAGAAACCCAGTTGAAGAGGTCACAGATTCTAACACATGCCCCTGCCCCCCTGGCCCATCACCTATGTTTGCGTAACAACTGCCAATTCTCTCTCTCAACTGCAATGAAAGCGACAAACAACAAATAAACGTAAAAATTCGCCATACACCAATCAATTCGATATATGTTTCATTCTAACACTGATATTGATTGCATATATAGTGATGAAAACATTTAGTAGCCACTGCATCTATCTTTGCTGTACAATTTCAGCATACATAATAAAAACACATATGTATTGCATTGCTGTTGTCTAGCTGAAATAAAAAAGTATACTACTATACGTAAACTTCCTCTATGTAAAATGCACACCTACCGGTAGTTTGCCATATGATAGATATCCGTCATGTGATTCCCGATCGGCTGATGCGATTTTTTCAATAATTGCGCTGGTAAAGAATCTTGCTCTTGGAATTGATACAAAATCAGCAATCATATCATCGCACTCCAAATTGTCTAGATAGTATATCTGTTAGGAAAATGTATAAAACTTAAACAAACGGCTATAATGATACATTAAAAAATATGAAATCGTAGACAACGAAAAACCCCCTACTGCACTGCACATGTCAGCCACATAAAAAACTACTGAACATAAAACTGCCAATAACAACTGAATAAATACATACCAATCACAAAAAAGGACTTGTCGATTTGCAACATGCGTATGTAATAAATATAATAAGGCATGCAATTAACAAAAATGCTTCGTAGATCATTTAAACATACCATTATAAATGCAATGCATCCTTGGACAAGGGAGTTGCTTTATCTCTGTTTTTCCTCCACCTGTCCACTTTGTCGCGTATGTCATCCACAACAGCTTGATACCAATCAAATTCCCCCATACGCATAATTTCTTTGCAGTACAAAAAGTCTGACCCATTGATGTTGAGGACGCTTGTTGGAAACAGCAGAGCATTGAAAACAGCCATCATGAAACACTGAAAAGTCCAAACATCATTTGATCCAGATGATGCAAATGACTCTATAACCCATCTTGGTACATCGTTTTTCTGCAACCCCGCAAAACTTTCATGTTACCATGCACCTTAGACTTATTACTAAATAATTTTTTCATTCCATTCCGAACACAAATACTTCTCAATTCACTGAGTCCTTTTTTTGTCAGCCAAGGAATATGACGGAACCTTAACACCACCTATGGGAATCCCTAGTACAGCATGGACAGCAGCAGCATTAATGGGTAGAACCTTGCTACCCACCACGATGCTCAAAGGCTCGTCCCGTATATGGTTCATCAAAAAAATGCGAGAGCCCTATCATCGATACCATCCAATTTAAACTCAAGAATGTGTCCGAACCCAATGTTCCTCACACTCTCTTCTATCTCGTGGTGCAAGCTATTACGCAAACCAACGACCAACGAAGGTGCGCACCTTGTGGTCAGATAATTCATTTTCTTTCCCTACACATAAACCGATAAGTACTTAACAAACAAAACTACAGGATACATAAGCATATTGTGCAAAAATATACTTAAAAAATAGTATTTAAAAATACTAACCATAAATATACTAATAATACAACCATACAAAAATACTGTTACCTATTGAACATAAAAGCTGACCTCATATACAATACTAAATATGAAAATACTGATAAGACATCGGTAAAAATACTGAGGCGAATCGAATATGAAAATGCAGAAAATCTAGAATCATCTAAGGTATACCTTTTCCACGTTAACGTGTTTTCGACGTGGTGATTTTGTAGCCTTTGACTTCATACCAGCCCTTTTCTTCCCCTATGCATAACAAAACAATTACTGAGCAAAAATACTACTGACTACATAAGACATATTGTGCATACAACTACTTGGAGAAAATTAGTAATTAGAAGGTGCAGTGTATGCAAAATAATGATGAGGAATCAGAAAAAAACTTAAGTCTCCTACACATACAAACTGGGCTCATAAATAAATTCGTACACAAAAAAAACTGAGCAAACATCAATAAAACCTGATAGCTACTGAACATGATAACTGCCCATAAGTAATATACCTTTTCCATGTTTGTTTGTTCCACGTCCTGTTGTCCCACGACAACGAATCATCATCTCCAGACGAAACGTTACCATGTTGCAAAGAAGGTCGTTCTATGTTCAAAGGCGTCTCGAATCTCGAGAGTGGTACTTTCCTCACCGCCGTGCGTACCTTCTGATTTACTTTATCACTCATGATTTCAGGTAGAACTTATCCTGCACAATTAAAAAAGGTAAACAATTCTTTAAAACAAAAAATAACACACCCTAATGCCAATAAAAAATACATCGTATCATATGCGATAAAAAGCTGACCAATTAGATTGAAAAAAATAAAAATATTAACCCTACTGTAACTCATCCCCTTTCCCACTTGTACTCCACAACTCAACATCAAGACATATTAAAACCCTTCGCAAGAAATATAGTACACGGAAAGTATATCATATATAACAAACATTAAACCTAAAAAATATGGTAACTACTACACAAAACATTACCAACATATTTAAAACATCCCGCCAACCCTAGCCAACCATGTAATACAAAAACAGACAATTAACGCGAAGACATTCACATGTCCAGAAGTCACCATTTATAATGTCACCATCGCAACCATGTGACATCATCGTCACTTGTAATTATGTCTATACTCTAGTAACTAGTATGTTGTTGAACGCAACTATTGAGTATGACTACTGACTAAATATCACCATCAGCGAGACCGAACACTACTTCTTCAATGAAAAACCAATAAACACAGATTAAGCGTAATAAAAAAATCACCCCCTACATGAAAATGTACTCCAAGCCAATAAACCAAACGCTTATTACCACATATAAGTGAATAAACTACTGACTAAATATCCCCAACAACCATGCCGAACACTACTTCTTCATTGAAAAAACAATAAACAGAATAAACTACTGACTAAATATAACAACAGCCATGCCGAACACTACCTCTTCAGTGAAAAAAACAATAAACCCATGTTAGCCCTACTAAAAAAATCACCCCCCTACAAAAATGTACTCCATACCAAAAAACAGACGCTTATTAACACATATGCGTGAATAGACTTCTGACTAAAAATCACCAACGGCCATACCAAACACTACTTCTTCAGTAAGAAAAAACAATAAACACAGGATGCACACAATGAAAAATCACCACTCCCTACACGAGATGTACTCTAAATTAACAACAAGGACGCTTATTAAAATATTCACACAAACAAACACAGACTATAAACCATATAGATGCAAGTCCAGCAGCAACAAAACCTAGGTATTGCAGAATGCTAACTCAAACGTGTATAACTCAAACCTAGGTATTGCAGAATGCCTTCGTCGTCACTGAGGCCGTCGCCGTCGCTATTGTCTCCGTCGCCTTCACCTTCACTGCCGACGCGCTCGCGATCTAGCCAGAAGACGGTTGTCGGGGAGAGGGGCACAATGATTGAATGCAGGTGTCACCCGCCTCAACTGCGAAAGAGGGGAAAAAGCATCGGTCGCGGTTAGTCCTCGGTCTCCACGATGGGGCGCCAGTTAATGGGTCGTCGTCGTCGCGGTCGCAGACGCGCTCGTGGTGGATAAAACAGCCCTAATCTTCGAAATGTTTGGGAACGCACCTGCCTTCGTCGTCGCTGAGCCCGTCATCGTCGCCTTCACCTTCGCCGCCGACGCGCTCGCGATTTAGCCAGAAGACGGTTGTCGGGAATAGGGGCACAAGGATTGAATGCAGGTGTCGCCGTCTCAACTGCGGAAGAGGGGAAAAAGCTTCGGTCGCTGTTAGTCCTCGGTCTCCACGATGGGGCGCCAAATAATGGGTTGTATCTGTCTGCGGGCTGCATGCTCCAATTAAATGCCACGCTATGCCAATCGGGCTGCATGCTGCTTACATTTGACTCGGTTGGTCAGCCGGTGTATAATAGCTATTATACACCCTAGGTGTATAATAGCATATATATATATATATATATATATATATATATATGTCATCACCGGTACACCTGTTTAGGTTGAATTTACTACGTCCGTTTTAAAATATAAATCACTTTAGTTTTAGACTTGTATAAATTTATCTATAAATTAATAAATCTAAACACTTGTATAGATAAAAACCATCTTTCCAGTTCTGATTTCTTAGTGCATGCTCGCTGTAATTTTTTATACCTTTGTTATTCTTCTCTCCTTTTATCCGATCACTTTATATCCCTAAATTTTTACATAATGTCTTACTTAAGATATAATTTGCTCATTTTTATTCTCTCTTCTTTAATTTCAATTCATTTTCACGTCATATTATTTTCTATACACAGTCTAATAAATAGACTAAGACGTTGTGGAGGGTCGATATTGTTCTAATAGTGTCAGGAAAAATAGTTGGACACCCTTAACTTTAATCTATTTTTTTATTTTTCCTGAAATGATGAGAAGAATGATGCGATGATACCGTCATGATTTCGTGGGAAAGAATTAGACAAGGAAAATATAATTAAGACTTCTAGTTAGGAATGGCGGTTTTATCCGTACGTACCCGACTGGACGGGCACGAGTTTAGGTTTGGTTTTGTGTCCGCAGGTTCACGGGTTCAGGTAACCGTTTAATTTTGGGTCAAGTTTGGGTTTAGATTTAAACCCGTCGGTTTTGGGGATTTACCCGATTACTTAAAATTATATAGAGTTCATCCCATTATTTATTCATTTTATATGATAATATTATGTTGAGATATGTTGAGTGATTTTATTATTTGAAATTATGTATCTAACATGATAATATCCTATTTGTTGTGAATTTTTAATTATATTTATATTGTAATGTAATTTATACATAGTATAAACTAAATCCATGGATTACCCATCGGATTTAGGTTTGGTTTGATCTCACGGATTTCATAGGTTTAGATTTACATGGGTTTCGTTCGTGAGTTTACTTCCGTGGACGAGTTTTCATAAAATTCCGTGGTTTCGGACACGTTGTCGTCCCTACTTGCGGTAGAAGAAGGGAATTGAGTTTGGTATCAGTACAGCTAGCTGCGTCGTCGTCGATCTCGCTAGTATTTAATAAGGGAAGCAAAATGCAGGGCAGCTAGCAATGCATATACCACACACCAAGTTAATAATTGCAAACATCCATCGATCTACATACTTATTATACTTACTATTACCTCTTATTCCTCGCATACTCTCTCGAGACTTCATAGCCATTCAACTTTGTTTCGTTTTTACCTCTTTAAATACTTTGTTTTGAACTTGTATTTTAATCAGTTTTATTTAACAAAACAATATGATAGAAAAAAACAAAAAACTGTCTATAATTTCTTATATTACAAATTGTTAAGCGTGTTCAGGCGGGAGAGGGGAGTAGTACCAGGTTGGGTGACCTCCTGGGAAGTTCTCGTTCACATCCCGATACATCCATGGCCTTCAAACAAGATCGGGTCCATGTGGCCTATTTCAAAAAAAATATAAATATACATGCATTTATATTATGGTTTTTTAGATATATGTTATTACAATTACCGTGCTTTGGAACTTTGTTACTATAATTCACCTATTTAGATATATGTCATTCCGGAATTGCAGCTCTCACAAAATCTAATGACATATTTTAGATTTCTCTAAAATTATAATGGCATATTTTAGAATTCTCTAAATTTATAATGGTATAGTTCGGAGTTCTCTGAATTTGTAATGACATGAATCTAAATACATGAATTGTAATGGTATTTCTATAAAATCACAAAATTATAATGGCACGGATCTAAATTTCCTAATATATTACACCTTTGGTTTTAAAATATAGCGTTTTTTAACATTAAATTTGTCTCAAATATAGCAATCTAGTACCAACAAAAGATGATAAGATGATGGTTACCATCACTCTTTCTCACAGACTCACAACAAACCAAAATTTTCTAACTTTAGCTCTGCTCATCTTTATTTGCGTAATATTTTTAATGTTGTATATTTTTACATTGTAATGTACCGGCGGTCAACTAGTAAGTCGAAAGATTAATATATATTAAAACGAATGGAATGGAGTATTATATATAGATGCGCCGTAATAAGGTAGAGTCGTCGTCGTCGTCGGTCCATCGATATGAGCACTCGATCTCAAGGGCAACGTGCGCAGTTAAGTAGTTAACACTTTACCATAAGCATAGTACATCGATCGATCGTCCATTCCATGGCGTCCAAGCTGCACGTCGCCGGGGAGGCCACGGGCCGGCAGGCGGCGTCCTTCGTGCTCGGCTCCGTCGCGACGCTCACCGTCGTGCTGCTCTTCCAGTACCAGATGCCGGAGTACAGCCGCTCAGCTGCCAGCAGGGCGCCGGTGCAACTGATCTCCGGCCGCTGGAGAGACCTGCCGCACTGCAGCAACGGAACGACGCCGGCGCCGGCGCTGGCACCGGCGCCGACCGAGGATCGTGGAGCGGCAGCTGCTCGCGGAGACTCTAACACCACTGCCAAGCCTCCTCCTCCTCCTCCTCCTGCTGCTGCTGCCGCCGCCGCCGCCTCTCCACCATTAGCCGCTGACCATCTTCCAAGCAAAGATCCTGAAGAAGAGGTCAGTAATTCATCGATTTGGCGTGCTTAATTCAGTTGCTATGCTACTTCCTCTTGAGCTCTGATCCGTTCATCAATCGGTGATCAGCTCTGCGCCGCGCAATTGTTCTCTAATTGCCGTTCAGATAATTCAGAAAAAAAGCCAGAGCAAAAACAGAGCGGCACCTCAAATTTCTTGTTTTTCCAAAAGGATATATAGAAGTAAATATTGGCATTTTCAGACATGCTCTGCTAAAATCTGCGAGCATTGAATTTATACGGTGATGTCAATTAAAGAAGTGACAAGAAGCCAAGAACTAGTCGATCGGATCGACAAATCAATCAACTGGTTTATCTCTGTTAATCGTTGAAGCTACTGAGCTGTTCAGCTGTACACGCGGCGCGCGGCACTGATGGATATGATGGTGTTGTTGTGTGGCGGCAGGCGGGAGAATTCCGGGGGTTGGCGGCGGCGGTGGCGCGGGCGGCGACGGACGACCGGACGGTGATCATCACGTGCGTGAACCACGCGTTCGCGGCGCCCAACTCGCTGCTGGACCTCTTCCTGGAGAGCTTCCGCGTCGGCGACGGCACGACGGAGCTCCTCCGCCACGTCCTCATCGTGGCCATGGACCCCACGGCGCTCGCCCGCTGCCGGGAAGTCCACCCGCATTGCTACCTCTACACCATGGCCGGCATCGACTTCACCTCCGAGAAGTTCTTCCTCTCCAAGGACTACCTGGAGCTCGTCTGGAGCAAGCTCAAGCTCCAGCGCCGCATCCTCCAGCTCGGCTACAACTTCCTCTTCACCGTAAGTACTATCGATCCAAATCACATCATATCCAAAAATATCCCTAACTAGTATACATGTATATGGATATACGTCCTAATTTGTTTAAAAAAATCGAACGATATTTCAATACTCAGTAAATAATGTTTCATCGGTTCATAAAAAAACATTTCAGTAAAATAAATAAATCGAAACATGCATGGTCAAATCCCACGCACAAAAACATTTTACTCATACATATGAAATATTGAGTTTTAACTACTGAAAAGATAACGACAAGATTGTTTTATATAGTTGAATGTTTTGTCTGTTTAAAACATTTTTTTGACAATAAGATGAAATATTTTTCACTGAGTGATGTCTAACAACGAAGCATTATTGATATCTAACACGTCTCGTGTTAATTTGTATTTTAATTGGAGACACAAGGAAAAACAATTAAGTTAGAATAATGTAAAGTGGATGGATCGTGTCAGGACGTTGACATCATGTGGCTCCGGAACCCATTGAAGCACGTGACGGTGTACGCGGACATGGCCATCTCGAGCGACGTGTACATGGGCGACCCCGACAACATGAACAGCTTCCCGAACACGGGCTTCTTCTACGTGAAGCCGAACGAGAGGACGATCGCCATGACCAAGGAGTGGCACGAGTCGAGGAGCAGGTACCCCGGCATGAACGAGCAGCCGGTGTTCAACCGGATCAAGGAGGAGATGGTGAAGAGGCTGCGGCTCAAGGTGCAGTACCTGGACACCGCCTACATCGCCGGCTTCTGCAGCTACGGCAAGGACCTCGGCAAGGTCTGCACCATGCACGCCAACTGCTGCGTCGGCCTCGCCCCCAAGCTCCGTGACCTCAGGACCGTGCTCCATGACTGGAACAACTACACCAGGATGCCTCACTGGGCCAGGCCGGCGGCCAAATGGACGGTCCCCGGTGCCTGCATCCATTGATCACCTCTCAACTAGCTCTCATCCTCGTAAACGGACGTACGTATACATACATATATAGCTTCATTTGTAGTTGTCGGCTTGTATGATTGGACCTTGAATGGGAAGATATCGAGGCAAACATAGCGACAAAAGCATCCACGATGATTGTCTCAAATAGCTAGCTGATAAGAAACTGAGAGAAGAATAAAAATAATAATTTATTTTACCACTAGTACTTGGTCCCACACGTAATATACTCAATTTCTTGAAATACGTGAAATCTCCTATCTATTAGCTCGTCGCTAGCTATTCTCTTTTTCCCAATATCTTCTATCCATGTAGGAAAGAGAATGAATATAGCTAGTGAAATAGACAACAATTGGAGATGCTCTAAAATCATAAGGTCTCGTTTAATTTGTTTGGATCACAAGGTTACATTAGAGCATCTATAATGGTTATCTCAAATAGCTAACTGATGTGGAGCTGAGAGAAAAATAAAAATAATAATTTATCTCACCACATTTTCTTAAAATACGTGAAATCTCATATTTATTAGCTCGTCGCTAGCTATTCTCTTTTTCTCCACATTTTCTATCCACATAGAAAAAAGAGTGAATGTAGCTGGTGAAATAGCCAACCATTGAAGATACTCTTAGAAGGATCAAATATAAACTAATTATAAAATTAAATACGTGAATAAGGACTAGTTTGTGAGACGAATCTATTAAACCTAATTAGTTCATGATTTGACAATGTGGTACTACAGTAAACATGTGCTAATGATAGATCAATTAATCTTAATAGATTCGTCTCGCGAATTAATGTAGAGTTTCTGCAATTAGTTTTATCATCTTTTTAATTAGTGTCTAATATTCAACGTGATCATGGCTAAAAATTAGTGACGATAGTAAAAAGCAAAAATAATTTTAGTTAATAAGAAATTAATATTATAAAATGATAGATAAAATATATTAAAAATAAAATTTTTTTATTTGTGCATCGAAAGTAATTAAGCAAGTAGAAGTACGTATATGTCCTTGAGGCGGCCAGGTTGGTGCAGTGATATGATAGCTCTACTTCTAGTTCTACATGAAGGAGCGCATGCGTGGGCGCACGATGGACTGGGCGCCATCCACGTAGACGGTGGTGCCCGTCATGTAGCGAGACTCGTCTCCGACCAGGTACAGCACGGTGGACGCCAGGTCCTTCTCCGGGTCCAGCCATCGCCGCAGGGGCATCACATCCCCCGTTGCCTTCTCCGCCTTCTCTTTCCCCACGGACACCGGGAACTTGTCGAGCAGGTGCAGCCCGCGGCAGACTGCGTTCACTCTGACCTTGTGCTTTCCGAGCTCCATTGCTGAGAGCTGAGGCAAGAACAAACATTAATTCTGAATACTACTCAATCGAAACCAATTACATCCATGCACAATTGTTAACTGAATCTGGCATTGGAATATTAGGTGATTTCACGACTAATTTCTAAATAAGATAATTCATGGTATTTACTAGATTTAGCATGAACATAGTAATTATGTTTTCGCAAAACACAGTAATTATGTTTTCGCAAAGTATGATTAAAAACCGTACAGAAAAATAAACCACATGTTATACGGTTGCCGAAGATGAATCTGCAGTTGGTGCAGAAGTACTCCTACTTTGGCAACACCCGACGACGACCGATGATAGATATAGACGGAAGACACACTGTGATAACAAACTTAAGCAGTTACGTGGAGCGCTTCCCAAAAACCTTATTCGGCCTCTCTTGGTGCAGGATCATAAGGACGACAGATTTCGAAGACCTGCTCTCCCGTTCTCGGTGCACGCCAATGAACGGAATAGAGTAAACTACGACGACAACACAACAAGGAGAATGAACAACTAGAACCCTAGCATGGTTCTGTTATGATTCTCATATAAATGATTTAGCCAGATTTACGAGTATTTATATAGGATCAACCAGATCTCATATCGCGATCATGATCGTAATCAAATCAGTTTTCATATAACCATATCCCGTAAACTTCACCACGATCCCAAAGAATCGGAACAAGAAAACGATCCCAAAGAATCAGAACAAGAAAAGGAAAGACCATGTCCTCATAAGGCAAGGAGTCAGATTCCGAGAATACGTGGTCGGGCTCGGTAAGCCGACCTCTGACTCCTGAGTCCTGACTTGGATCAAGCACTCGACAGTGCTGACCCCAACTCCCGAGTCTTGGTACAAATTCGGCACTCGGCAATGCCGAATGTCGAGTCCGAAAAGCCTTTGAGATTTATTTAAGAATTTCTGAAATATTCATATAGCTCTATCCCAAAATTCTAGCAGAAGGGTATTAAGTGGAGAACTAACAATACAACTAGTTTATGTATTTATGCATTTCACTAGCATTGCAAATTTACATTTATTTTCAGGCTTTGAGTTAGGCATTGAGAAGGCATGAATAACGCACAATGATGAAAGAAGAACACTAGTACCAAGCTCCTAGCAGCAGCCCTAGAAAAGAAGAACGCTTACCCGGACCAATTGGTGAATAGCACCCAAACTTGTACCATATGCTGCGGCACCAGGATACAATCCTCTTTCAGCGCCAATAATCTGAGTTAAGAACACAACAGACCCACCAGAACTAGATTCCGAGTCCCGGAACTTCTTGGCAATTGCCTTTACTAGAAACCAAGGTGTCATTACATTCACTTTCATGGTCTTGTTGAACTCATCTTCACTTATATTGAGGCAATCTTGCACTTCACCTGCTCATTTGTATATGAAAGGTAGTAATTGACCACTTAAAGTGAATGAGAACAAAAGCTCAGTTTTGTTGGATGGCACAAGCTTCAAGATTGTGTTATAGTCATTGCTACAATTTGTACAAACACGATTGACTTGATTGTCCCACAAACTCACGCTGAAATGAATGCGCCCATAATAACTAGGAGAGTAGGCAGCGTTAAGTGGCAAGCTAATAACCCGAAGAGCCAACGGAATGGGATTTTGGGAGCATGGCAAAGTGCTTTGATTTGGACTACAGGTGCAGAAATTGAAGCCGGCCGGAGGAATTTCTTGCAAGCAACGAACAAACTAAGAATTAGCACTGCAATAGCAGGTAGAAATTCGGTACCGACCCTCGTAGGAGTAGCAGATCACAATGGCATCCAGGCCGGCAAAGCAGCGCCACGCCCTGTCCACCGCCGCGTCGACGGCCGCCTCGTCGCAGGCGTAGAGATCAAGCCCCACCACCGCGACCCCTCCGCCCCCGCAGCGCCGCGCCTCCTCCGCCGTCCCAGCGAGTGCGCCCTCGTCGCCGACCAGAACCACGCTAGCGCCGAAGACGAATCAGAGATATAGCCGAGGACCGACGGAGAAGGGAGAGAGCGGGGAGGGACGCCGCGAGGGGGCGAGGTAGGTGGTCCGCACGCACCTGCAGCCATGGGTGACGAGGCCGAAGGCGATCCCCCGCGAGATGACGTCGCCGCCGGAGGCGAGCAGCACGCGCTTGGCGTAGGCGGCGTCCCGGTCCCCCATGATGTGATCCCTTCACGGCCCAGCGTGGTACATTTTCTACGACATAATTAAATGTAAAGCATCTTAAGAAAAATGTCTTAAATATTTTTTTTACTTTTACGCTTTTCTAGATTAATGCTCATTAAGTTTCGATATATAGTAATTTCTAACTTTCTACATTATTAGTATTAAGAAAAGGGATAACAAATATTACTACCCATTTTTATTTTTTTAAGAAAAGCAACAAAAAATACAGTAAGATTGTATTAATTAAAATAGAGAAAAAAAATTACAATATTATAATACCAAGAGATTGTAATCACAAAAAAACGAAATATTATACACCATACGAGCCAGCAACAACCTCCCACTAACCAAGAACAACACTAACAAAAGCAAGTCATCGCTAAGCGACACCGGTCAACGCTAGCAAGAGAGACACCAACAAGGCTACAACACCTTCAAAATAATGCCTCCAAGTAGATTACGACGTTGAAGCGTCGTCATCATCCGCCTAAAATACTTAGACTAAGTTTTTACCAAAAAGTCTCACTATAGAGTGAGAGAATAGTTACATTACAAAGCCTCAAAATAGGAACATGGCACTAAAAAGTGTCATCGATGTTGGCGTAATCAAGTTGGGCAAAGCTTTTGCCTGGACTAAACCCCTAACCTTGAAGATGCCTTCAAACTGCCCCTAAACAACCAAAACATTACCTTACAACTCTGCTGTACGACCAAACCAGCGCTCCACTGCTAATGCAGCTACCATCACACCGACGAAATTAAAAAACAGGCAAACCAAGCTTCTCCTAGACCAGAACTCTGACAAGATCGAGAAATGCCCCACAATCGAGAAGGAAAACGACCACACGAGAGGAGGAGCTCTAAGGAGAGAGAGGAGAAGAAACTAGAGAAAGTGAGCATTGCACTACTGAGACGAAGCCAAACCAAGTGAACTACGATCATGACGAGGGCGACTGAAGGAAGAATACAACCAGACGTGTCTGCCATTGAAGGTTCCACACACACCCCCTTCACAAAGACCGGAACTGCCCAAAACTGAGCCTTTTACGACAACCTTGAAGTTGACACTTAGAGGGAGCCAAAGAGATGTCACCAAGATTAGCGAACCTTTAATAGGAAGAAGAAGACCGCAAAGAAGGTAAACGATGTTAATATCAGCCTCAACAGGTGTCGATGTAGCAAAGACAGAGACCGGAAATCCCCATGCTGGAGCAAATGATGTGTGCTAACATGCTCTGCATCGGTACACGGCTTTCGGAGCAACGTCATGAGCATTACCACACAAGCGGACAGAAACGCTAGCCTCCTAAGCCTTGAGCCGTCATCAGACAGAGAAGGGAGGGAAGAGAGCCGGAGAAACTATGCAGTCGACATGGCTAATTCAAGCTACTCTCCATGCTCTAGTCGACCGAAGCCCAACCAACTTCATACTTGAGCAGATCACAACACCAGCCAGGAAGGAAAGAAATGCATGAACCTTCTTCATTTACGATTTCATGCGCAACACCTAGCAGCTACGCCATGGATGATCAAGGAAACCACTAAAAGATCTGCACTTTTAGCAAAATCTTTCGCAGAAATCTAATCAGAAATTCTAGTAGAAATTGATCCGAATCATTTATAAATTACAGATCAGACGCGCATAAAATTTGTCTAGTTTTAATGCTGTATTTTGACTATTAATTTTAAAGTACGATTAAAACAGATAAATTTTAGCTATAGAATACTAGGCAATAGTTTTGACAGCGGCTGGGCTCCAAGAGTCACAGCCTCCACCTCTGACGGTGGTGACCTCGCAGGAGGTGATTGATGTACACCTATGTTGCACGGATACGCGATACGGGTACGGTGATACGGATACGGCGATACGGCGATACGTAATTTTCAAAAAACATGAATACAGCGATACGGCGAGTATATACATATTAAAAAAATAAAATACACAAAGGCGTAACTTCAACCAGCAGGTGTCCCGTGTCCAGGCGAGAGGAGCAGCGGCCAGCGGGTTGCGGGCGTCGTGTCCAGGCGGGAGGAGCAGCGGGCGTCGTGTCCAGGCGGGAGGAGTAGCCGACTAGCCGGCGTCCAGGCGGGAGGAGCAGAGGAGAAGGGTCCGGGCGGCCGGCGTCCTGGCGTTGTTGGAGCAGCGGCCAGCTGCCGCAGCGGACCTGCGAGTCTGCGACTGTGAGGCTGCGACTGGCTGGCTGGCGGCGATCTGGCGACACGCCGGAGCAGCGGGGCGGCGGCCAGAAACAGCGGCGGCCGGCGACGGGAGGCGGCCGGCGAGTCGGCGGCAATTCTGCGAGGGAGCGGGGGGAGCGGCCAGAGGGATACGGCTGGCTGGTTGGGTGATGGGGGAGTGGTGAGAGAGAGTTAGGGATTTAGGGTTTGTTATTGGGCCATACTTTCAATGGGCCAAGGAAGTATCGGAGTATCGCAGAAGTATCGGAAAAGTATCGGGAATTATTTTGATTTATTTTTAATTCTTATTATCCGATACGCCGTCGATACGCGTATCGGAGCCGTATCACCGTATCGGATACGTATCGGATACGGGAACATGAGTTTTGAGAAGTATCGGTGCATCATAGATGTACACAGTACACACACGACGCAGAGTAGTGCTGCAGCCAGCCGGCGACGATTGTCGTACGGGCGACCACGGTGGCGACATCTTCACCGTCGAGCTGCTCAACCAGAGAAGCCCAGGTAATTAACTTACCACCTATATAAATTACACAATGAACAAATTAAATCACAGGTAATGTAAATTAAATTTCGTTAACCTCCGTGTGGAAATCAAATTAATCATGATCTCGGGTGTCGCTGGAACGACCGCATCTTCGGGCTCATGGACGGTATCATCGGCACGGTGGCACATGGCAATGTACGGGTCCATGAAGATGCTGGACAAGCGGCCAACTTCTCCGCCCAGGAGTACTTGTTCCCCAACGCCGCCGCCCGCCGGCCTCCTCATCTGTGAGTACGACGTGCCCGGCGAAGAAGACAAGGTTTGAGGAGAAGGACATCATGGGAGTGGGCGAGTGGCCACCACCTCTCCCTCTGCTTCTTCGACTGGGAGCCCCCGGCCGGATCGGAGGGGGCCGGTGAAGAGGGAGGATGTACATGTGCATGGAATTAAGAGGCCACTCGTGCTCGTGCCCACCATCAATTGCCTTGACTTCAATTTGATGCTGTTGCCGCTCTGCCTCTCCTGCAGTTTGCTACTGGGTACTTAAGTTTTTGCTTGCTTTTCTTTATCAAACACTTCGCAAACTCAAGTTGTACGTACTTTACAGAGCCCTAGATTGACATGTGCAGCCGGTGCACAGGTTCTCCCGAGACCCAAGCCCAACTCTCAGTCTACACAGTCCACAGCAACGGCTGATTGCCTATTTGACTCACTTTTCAAGTTTCTAGCTTTCTGGTTTCTCATCGACTCCTCACTCCTCAGCCGTGTTGCACAGTTGCTGTTTTGCTTGTGGCTTCCAGCAGCCTCAGTCTGCCTGCACTCTGCACCGCTCAAGCTCAACAATCAACAACTCAGCTGTCACCCCCGTTTCATTCATTGCTCCGGCCGGCCGGCGGCGGCAAGGATAGTTGCATTGTTAATCACAAATTTTATATTATAATTTATAAACAGATTAGCTGATTAATTAATCAAAAAATTGTATCACAAACAGGGAATTGGAAAGGTGTTTATTTTTTATTTCATCCATCTTCAACATGCCTTTCGATATTTTTGTATTACAATTTATTCCTTTGGTTATGTTTTTTTCTCGAAATTTAGGGCCCGTCGTAGGTTTCATATAAAAGCTAATATTTTATCTGCCCAATAAGATATGCATATAAATAAAAAATCATTTTTAACTTTTGACTAATAATTAAGTTAAAAGCACATATAGTTTTGTGTTATGTATATGTATAGTTCAATTCAATTCGTATATCAAAATACTTTTATTTGATATTAATTTTATGGCTATTGATGATATATTATGGAAAAAAATGATAAGACAGGGCTAATGATAACGCAAAAGCGTATACACCTTGCATTTCTAGGAGGGGGGGGAGGGGCGTACTTGACAAATCATGATATCAGGTGATTTGTACGTGTAATAAAATTATGTTCCCTCGTGTGGTCGCTGCAACTGAGCAAATTTACTTCCACGGGAGGCAGCACGTTGAGGGGTTAGTACGCCCCTAGCCCTGCAATGTGTTTGGCATGTATGGAGGATGGAACAAGGAGACTATGACAGGATGAATAATTGAACCGCCCTCCATAGGCATTAGGCAGACCTGTCGAAATTCTACTCGCCTCGGTTCTTCAAAGCCGGCCAAAGTCTGCTCAGCTCTTTTTATCTGGTCCCTTTTTTTTCCATTCAGACTTCAGTACAAGTGTGTCCAGCTCCAGCTCCACGACCTTATCGTGCAAGGAATAAGAGTCACTGGCGCCAGGCCTCTCTCAAGCCGATCCTTATCTCCAAATCTCCATCCTGCATGCTATGTTCTTCTTCACATGTACCATATTCGATATGCCCGGTCACACATGAGCAAGTTCATCCATGTTGCTAGGGGGAATGGAACCCCAAGTGGCTCGGTGTCCATGGGTCAACCGAAAAAACCAACGTGACCAGCTCGTTGAGAAACGGGCAGAGGAGACTCTGAAAGCCAAATCCCCGGATGCTCTCCAGAAAGGAAAGGTGCACAGATGCACATCTCACATCCAGCAGGCCACTGATCCGTTGGTTGCCACCTTTTACATGTCAGGGGCCAATATGGCGATATTCATGCTGCGCCAAACACGTTGCCTCCAGCGAAGTCATAAGGCCCTCAAGGGCCTGAACCCTCCTCCTCCCCTGGCTCCTTATAAATACATGCCCAGGCATGCAAGCATCAATACACTACAGAGGCACAAGTGCAGGGCAGGAGAGAGGTCTTGCATGGAAGTAAGAGGCCATCTTCGATAGCCAAGGATGATTTGCCTGTAGCCCCCCATGGCGAGCTCTCGATCGAGAGCGGCAGCCCGGTGCTACGGCAAGTCTCCTGGGCTACCTGAGTACCTCTTATGCCATCCCATGTCAGACCCGCTCTTCTTTAGCATCATACTGATTTTATAAGAATTCACATTACACAACACCGCTGATGAGGTACGCACTCTTTAAGTAACAAAACGTCCCACTGATTACCTTGACATGGTGGCGCTTGTGTGTGTAGAAGGCATCCTCTATGGCTATACAGTGTACTTCTGCCCTTCACCTGCCAATCTGCCATCGTGGTGCTACCAGCCAGGCACCATGTTCGTGGCACATTAGCTGCCACCATGCCACAATAGTTACACTTCGGCTGAAAATACACGTCTCATTTGGATATTCAGTATTTCTGGAGTTCCTTTCAAAAATATATGATCGCAGTTTTGAAAATAATGCATGGGTAGATACCATGAGCTGTTTTCTTTTAGCTTTGCATACTTCACCCGTAACTCCCTATTTTCTCTGCCTTTCAAAACCACAGGCACACAATCCTCCCATATGAAACAGAGCAGCACCCAAGTACACTTGACAATTCTTTAGGTGCACAACAATAATATGAAAGAACCATGGTATCTTTTTGGGGGATGACATTTCAAAACTATGTTTTTTTTTGGATAAAGAGATCCACTCACCATCCTTGGAAATGTATCATCGCCTCACCCTATCATTCAAACCTTGATGTTGAGCCACCATCCAGCATGTCTTAACCAGGAGCTATAAGGAAAACCTGTGAGAAAGGAAGAATTGGCTAAGTACTTCAATTGAAAACTTTGTTGCCTGAACTCGTGCATTACCAATGGGAACAACTGAGAATCAAGGGTAACCTGGCAGTACTTTTTTTGGCTCTATTGATGTCTGTCAGCCACAAGCCCACAACTCACTTCAAATATACAAACAACCAGCTGTACTCCAGCCCCCCACTAAACCACCATCAGCATCCCACTTCTGCCTTTAGTCAGTTGGCCCCATCGGCCATTGCTAATGCAAGTTGGAGAAATATCATACGGTAGTTCTACATTGTACAGTGACCTTGTAGACTTGCACACATTAGAGCATCTTCAACAGACTTGATATTCCACTCTCAGCCAAAATTTGGCCATTCAGTGTAAAAAAGCCCTCCAACAGACTGGCCAACCGGATGGCTAAGCCATCCGGCTGGCCAAATCAATCTTTCCAGTGGCCAAATTTGGTCAGCCAAATTGAGTGACCATTTTTCCCTGGGCCCACTGGCAGCCTCTCGGCTCTTGCTCTCTCACATCAATGACTGTATCTCATTGCTCCTGGTTTGCACTTGTGGTATGCTGCTTCTGGGTGGCATTGTGCAACGGGAGATTTTTTGTAAAATGAAGAGAAAGGAGAAAAGAGAGAAAAAATGAAAAGAAAAAATTGAAAAAAATGGGGGTAAAGTTTTTTTAAAAAAACTAAAAGTTGAAAACTTTATAACTTGGGGATTTATAAGGTTAGAAAATGATATTTCAAAAATAAATCAAATGTTTCAAATATTTTGAGATATTAAAAGAGAGATTGGATTTTTTGGAGAGTTGAAAATAGAGTCTGTTGGAGTATATGACAGATTTGGAGAGGAATCTTTTTGGAGAGTTAGTTAAATAGACAAATGGAGAGTCTATTGGAGATGCTCTTACATTGTAAGCTACCATCAAAATAAGTGGCATGTCTTTGAGGCCAACATATATAAGCAAAAACAAGTAATGCCTTGTGAAATCTACCTTTTGGCACAAATTAATCAATACTTGAGGAAGAACAGAACTCTAAAACAGGGTTAACTGAAACCATACTCATATGATACAAGGAATAAGTGCAAGTCTACAATGGGTTCGAGCATTGCAATATAAAAGATCCACATAAAATTGCGTGTGAAAATACGCTAGTTATTATAAATCAAACCTAACATTTTCACCATGTTTCCTGCAAAAGCTAGACTTTTAGTTCTAAATTAGCACTGAATGTTTGTAAGAAAAAAATTAAGTATAAATATCAAAGGAATGAAAGGTTCACATAGTTTTTTTCCTGATTAGATGATGCCAGGGATCGTGTCCATAAGGAACATTACGGTTATTACCCATTCCTATTTCAGTTATAATGATCAGAGGCCAATCACTTGCCCAACTATTCATATAAACATACTTTATGAATATAGAACTAGAATGTTTTGGATAGTTGTGGCCTCCATGCCCAAGTAAATTCAGTATAAGTTTTATCAATGAGACCAACAATGGATGGAGACACAGATTGATTGACTTAAGGATGAGAAATCAGTTTGTGTGGCACTTGGTGTTGAATTTTTCTGTTGGAAATCCCCTCAGCGAATAATATTTTTCCCAACTTGATATGGAATAATTCCTAACAGGGATCATGTGTTGACCTTCTATAGCCTTTTGATAGGATGTATTCTACGCATCAAAAACAATGTCCTTATCAGAGCTCAAGAGCTCAACAATTTAGACATACTTTGGAACATATTATCTTTCCCAATATTTCTGGTAAAATATAAAGTCAAAATAAAGAAACTGGTCCCTGCATGATTAGGAGAATATATACATACCATGGTTAGGAAAAGATTCAAAGGGAAAAGTGTGCTGATGTGCCAAAAAGAAAACTATGAATGACTCAATGACACATTGGTTTTTATGAAATCTGTGTGGTGGCCTTGATGCTACTCCTTTTCCACCAGTGTTTACAAATCGTCCAATTAGGCGCGATTAATCAGCCTGGTCAGTTTTGTGGACACGACCAGACGCTCTGACCCGATCAGCACGCCTAGAAACTTGGTCGTCCGATTAGTCGACGATTAGGGGTGATTAGTCGACCGATTAGCAAGAAAACAGCAACCAATTGACCAGGTTCACATTTGTGATTTTAGTGGGCCTTTTCTTGTCCTGGTGGCCTTTTTACCTAGCCTGTTAGGGTTAGGGTTATTACTGTTGGAGCTCCTTCCACTGCCCCGCCCAGCTTATTCTGTGCGCCGCCTGGCCGCTTTGTCCAGCCGACGCCGACGTGCGCGCTCACCAAAGCTCCAGCCAACACCAATGTCGATGCGCGCGCGCGCCTGCTCTAGTGCTCTTCGTCCGCCTCACCGCCTACTCAGGTATCCCACTACTGCTTATTGCCGCTGATGCTTACTGCTGCTGATGCTTATTGCCTGCGCCTTGCATCATGCATCTCACTCACCACCAGAAGCACTTCCGCTGCCTGCTGCCTGCTGCCATCGCTTCAATCGTAAGAGTCAAGACTCAAGAAGCAACATGAGCTCCTCTTCCTCGGGTTAGTAATTATTTTCATCTAATTCACTACAACTTTCAGTTTGCCAATTGTCATGCAGTAGTTGTAGTTTGCAAATAACTGTTATAATTTCATTTTTTAGTTACACACAAGGTTCATGCTTCGCACTTATACTAATTGTTTTTTCATTGCAGTTGCTTCTGAAAAATTTGAATAAGAAAGTAAGGCATAATCTGTCACTCCTGCAAGCTGCAACCCTAACTGTGAAGAAAAGTAAGCTCCTTTTCTACTACTAAGCATCAAGCATCAGGTATGTCTCCGAGACTCCAACTACCTATTAATGTACTCTTGAATCTTGATTGGGCTTGCTTTTAATAGGTATACCTATAAATTGTCACATACTATATAGTATGTAACTATGTATATGTCCTAAAATATATGGGACAATTAGACGGACGACTAGAACCAACCAAAATCAACTAATCGCGATTAGTTTTCTGGTTGGTACCATGGCAACTAGGTCCGACTAGGCGATTTGCAAACAATGTTCTAAAAGGCGCTAGGCACTAGTCGGACGGTGACGCGGCGATTAGCGCCTAGGTCCATTCATTTTCTTGCATTCCTAGCATTATTTTTCCTCCATTTCCAGAGTCCTAGGCGCCCACCCGGAGCCTCAGGCGCCCAGTTCTTACGGAGTCCCAAGCATGCACTGTTAATCGGAGTCCAAGCGCCCTCCCAGAGTCTCAGGCGATGCTTTTCCCCTCCCCCTCCAGCCTTTACCGCGGCCCCTTTTCCCTAGCATTTACTGCAGCGCCTTTTCCCCAACCTTTCCTTTTCTTCAAAGTCCAGGCTCTTCTCCTCTTCCCCCCTCTTCCCCTTCGGCCTTTGGCCACGCCTGCACCTCCCCTTCTCTTCTCCTCCCTTCCCTGGCATTCCTCCGGCTTGGGCCGCTCCGCTGAGCGCAACAACCGGCGGCGGGCGGTGGACGAAAGACAGCGGGCTTAGCGGCGGTGGTACTCAACGGAACCCTAGTTGCTGCTGCGCGCGTGCCCCCCTGAGCTATCGGGCGCATGGCTAGGCGCCGCTGCCGCCCAGGGCGCCCCCCCCCCCCCCCCCGCCCAGGCCGGCGCTTAAGCCCTCCGCGCGGCGCTTGGGTGACACCCAGCGCCTACGGGCCGCCTAGGCGGTGCCTAATGGCGCCTTTTAGAACACTGTTTGTAAACATTGTTTTCCACACTATAGGTAGGGAAGTAAAGAAGAAATGAGTCATATCTCACTTCGGTGTCAACCAAGATGATTGCATGAGGAAATATTGCATTGTGCAAGACTCCATTCCCCTTTGCTGGGCAAGGATTTGACACCATCCTACTTGAGTACTTGTAGCTATAATTCTAGATTACCTTTACTTATATCTTAATAGTCAGCTTCTTGGATATTGCAAGTAGCTCTCTCCCCTTAATAAACATGTTTGATGTGCTGCCTATACCTCTTACTACACTACCATAGAACTCTGGTGTCAGCAAAAAAATTCATCATATACCCTCCCTTTTAGATGATGAAAATTCAGGATTTACCCTCCTGGCCCACATGTCATTAACCTGAGTGAACCCCACATGTCATTGAGATGAGGGTAAATCCTGAAAGACCATATAAAGGGAGGGTATATGATGAATTCCCCCGGTGTCAGACAAAACTTATTGAGGAGAAGCTTGTTAAAGCAATCAACTGAGAACACAAAACTAACCTTAATAACACTCGCGGTCTGTGGTAAAATAGGTTAGCTCTGACAACCCAAGGTAAAGTTGTCTAATAGACAAGCGTGTATTAATGAGGCAACTAAGTAGCATCCATTTTAAACCACTTTCATTCTGTAGAATAGTTGGTCGCATCAAATTGTGACAAAACCAAGCACGCATTGATAGCATTTATTAAAAGCAAACACAGGATGGCAGTCATAAAATTCGCTCACTTTATTCCATTCATCAGTTAAAGTTTGTTCAAACAATTCCTTTCAAACTACTGGAGGAGGATGGTAATCAAACCAATATACACACTTGGGGTTGCCAAACGCAATAAACTAGTAGATTTCTATGGAGATGAACCAAAAATTAGGGAAGCAGAAGCTAAGACTAAGAGCTCACCAACTCAGGAAACGCTGTCGCCCCTCTGGAGCTTCTGGATGGCGGCATACATCTTCCTCCTCGACCCAACGGCGCCGATGCCCATGTCCTTGAGATCCTCCAACGTTAGCAGCGGGAGCACTTCGTCGTCTACCTCGTGGATCTCGAACACAGGCGCGTACCGAGAGAGGCCAAGTCCATCCAGCCAGGCCTTCACGCCGCCGTACCCCATGGCCCCAGGGAGCCGGCCGTTCGGAAGGCCCCAATCTGCCAAGCCGTCCGACTCGTCGCCACTGGCGTCGCGGCTGCCCGAAACCCTAGCCCTGGCGGCAGCAGCGATGGCTGAGTCGGAATGGTCCGCATCATCGTAGTAATGCTCCGCCTCGTCCTCGTACCCATCGGCCCCGGCATTAGCGGGGATCCAGGCGGTGCGCGCGCGGCGCTGACCGGGCTTCTGGCTGCGGCGGTGGGCGGCGGAGGAGGGCTGGAGGGGGTCGAGGCTGTCCTCCGGGTGGGCGCGGCGAGGAGGCCGGGTGTGGGAGGAGGAGGAGGGCTTGTGGTGGCGGCGTGCCGGGAGCGGGATTTCGGCAGCCGCGGCGGTCTGGATGCCGATGTCGCCCAGGCGGACGCTGGGGCGGCGACGGCGCTTGGAGTAGGGCGGCGCGGGAGCCTGCGCTCCGGCAGCTTCAGCGGCGGGATCCCCAGGAGGCACGGCGGCAGCGGCAGCGGCGGCGCCGTTGGTGTCCGGCTCCGGCAAGTGGAGATCGGCCATGGGGCGCGCGCGAGATGCGTAGTCCGTGGGGGAAATCACACGAGTGGCGGATGGTCTCATGGATTCTTCCGGAGACTCGTCTCGCTACGATGTCGACACGTGTCGGATCGTGCGGTTGGTACGCCGTCCGGTGGGCCCGTAGCCCGAGTTGGACGGGCCAGATGTACCCATCCACTTCAGTTTGGTCCTCCATTAGATTAGGATGCTAAATGGTAGGTCGACTCCAATTAATTAATATTGGATCTAAACCCATCACCCACATGAATTAGATTGAGATTAGATCATACATTTCTCTTAAGATGAGAAATTAAGAATTAGTCCTTCATATCTAATTGATATGTGAAGTCATAATAGGTCAAATATGTAAAAAGATAAATATTTAAATTTATCTAAATAAATAATATATTATTATATTTTCTTCTCCACGAGATCGAGTATATTTTCATATTTAGAGTAAATATATTTTAATCATCAATTTCAAAATAGATCAAAACAAAATAGCTCTAACGGTGAGATATTAGTACAATATTTTAGATCTAGGTATACAGTTTTTGCACTACATACTACTGCCTCCATCTACTTTTAAATGGCACGGTTGATTTTTACATCAACCTTTGACCATTCGTTTATTTAAGAAATTTATACAAATATGCAAAAATATAAGTTATACTTAAATACTTTCAATAATAAAACAAATTATAACAAAATAAATAATATTTCAAAAAGTTTTTTGAATAAGATGAATGGTTAAACGTAGATAAAAGTCAACTGCGACATTTAAAAGTAAACATAGAGAGTATATAATTTGATAATGTAAAAAAATATTGAGAGTCAAACGTTATATTCTCAAAGTTCTCAAACTTAGAACTGGTAAGCATCACTGAATCGGGGCCGTACTCGTACGCTCGAGGATCACGTTGTTCTTTAAGTTTTTTTTTCCAGTTCATGGAGGGCTTCATTGCGATGACACGACCTGCACTAATCGTGTCATCGAGCTGGGGGTCTCCAGCTCTTGAGTTCTAATTGACTCCTCTGTTGCTTTCAAGTTTCGACAGGTGTGGTGTTTGCGGCTAGCTTGTTCAGGAGTATCCAATTATTGCAATGCCTCTCGTTCCTTTTATTTTATTTTTTCTGGTAACCAAATCTGTATCCATTATTCCAAATCATATCATGGTAGGTAGAGATCAGCTCGACCTGTGATGCCTCGTTCAAGCCTCGGTTTGATTTGATATGTCTGAATCTGATCATACGTATGATCATACAAAGCTCGATCTCGCCGCTTGTAAAAATAATTTTTGTAGTAAAGTGATCTCAGACCATTGGCTTAGGGTGCATCCCGTAAACACATATCTCATCCTGTCAGCTATTTGATCGGAGGGCGAAGGTGCATGAGATAGTCACTGAGAGAAATATTTCTTTAATATAAAGGATGAAGAGATTCAAGAAATTTTTGTGGATATGTTAATTCAATATTAGACGAGATGATCTGTTGTCTTCTGACTGGTTATTATATATTTAATTTTCCATTTATAAATATTTAAACAATTTTTACTTATAAATTATTTATCCAATTTATAATCTAATTACATCATTGTATTGATGATAATTTAGTCTATGAAATAAGATCTCATATGATTATATTTTTGTAAAAAATATATTTGATAAGTGAATCCTACTAAATTTAAGCTTATCTCAGTTATATACATTTAACATCATATCATTCCTAAATCCATAAATAAAATCATTCTATCTATCATCGCCCCCAAAAACCAAACGAGCTACCAACCCAAACGAAACAGTGTTTGGGTGCAAGACGATATCTGAATATCTAGCTGCTCAGCTCATAGCTTCTTCCTGTGTGGCCACTGGCAATTTCTCTGCCCATCGATCATGGCACAGTGCATGGCGATGACAGCATGCATGATGCCAGCCACTGATCGATCGGTCGGTCGGGGCTAATGTAGCTTTCAATCAAATCGCTTTCTACTTCGCCTGTCCTTTCCTGTTAATTTACCATCGGCATGAATCAGCACCAAAGTAAGATCGCAGTTCGCAGATGAGCTTCTTCTTGCATAAGCTCTAAGATAGCGAGACGATTCCAGAGTCTTGGTTTTGCCCGTCAGACAAGCTCACACTGCATGAAAAATTGCAGGCAATCGGCGTGTTCCATGCAGGTCAGGTCAGGTCAGGTCAGGTCAGGGCGAGCAGTGTGCATACGAGATTTTGACCACAGATGGCCCATAAACAGATTCAGCTCCAACCGGCGTCCATGAAAAGATTGTAAATTCAGTGTGGGAGGGTTCTTCTTCGAAGTCCCCAGGCAGCACAACAATCTGTATTTTTCTTGTTCAGTCTGTCTCCTTTTCAATAAAGAGGTTACGTAATCCAGATCAGAGTTCAAGTTCTTGTTGCATACAACTCCCAGGTGACCATAGTTTAATCACAGCTCACTGTCGTGTTGCGTAGTTCAGAAAAAAAAAGGTGATTCTGATTGAATCTCTGATGATCAAATCAAAGGTAATAAATGGGAAAAACACCGGGCGTTTCTCCTGGGTAATTCATAGAGGGGGAGCTTGTTTCAATTATACTACGAAACTTTCAGTTGGAGCAAGACTGTCAAGCTAGAGTTGCATGATCAGAGAACACAAAAAAAAATCTTATTTTTCTCAGCTGAAACCGATGCACGATGGAGACAATCTGTCTGCGCAAACCAGCTACGAAGAATCGAACAATTCTTTCGTTAGCACTTTGAAAAGGAGGAGAAGATGATGATGAGATGATTTTTTTTCAGCTGTCGTTGTATCCACTGTGCATCTACTGTTGTTTTGTGTTACCTTGTCCCAAATCCCAATCCAATCAGTGGCACATAAAACAATTTTCTTTCGGGTAACATTTCTTCAGAAAAAAGACTGGAAACTGTTTTTGGTCAGCTGGTGATTTTCTTGCGCGCTTTCCTGAAGAACGTAATAATAACAGTTGAACATTATCGTTGAATGACTAATTAATGTCCTCTGAACACCAGAGCTGTTCATTCACTGAAGACTACGTGACGAGCACGAGAGTTGGAATTCTAACAATCAGACGAGCAGCCAGGAAATCAGCAGTACTGACCAATACTTTGAAGTCTTGATGCAAATTCAAGTAAATACTAGTATGTATTCCGTCTCTCCGTCTTAAAAGACTTTATTTTTATCATTTATTAAACAAATCAGTAGAAATTAGTAGGGTGTTTACTGCGAATCCTATTAGATCTGTAGTGTTAACTGAATGAACAAATTAAAAATCAAAGTCTTTATAGTATTGATCTAGTATTGAGTTGTATGCACCAACCAATTCAACTCAAAAACTCAAGGAAAGATAAACAATTCACTGTATATTTCAATATCCCTCCTCACACGAGACTCTATTAGGTCCAGTGGCGTATCTAGGATGAAATTGTTGGGTAGGCCTAGTTAATATATGCTCAATTTTATGTACTGTCATAAATTTTTTTTATATATAAAATATTTTTGTGCAAAACTATTAGATATAAATATAGCGATAATAAATCATAACATTGTAAAATAATATAAACTGAGTTGTTGTACATTTTGAAGTTGAGCTAAATATGAAAATAAATATATTAAGATCTTAATGGGTCATTTTCGGGGGTGGTTCTGGGCCTACCTGGACCACCCCCTAGCTACGCCCCTGATTAGGTCTCTAGCTTAAAATAGAAATAACTTGGCTCTAATACATATTGTTCTAATACATATTGTGTTAAATGTACCAATCAGTTAAACTTAAAAAGTTAAGCTGATGAGAAAAGATAAACGATTAACTTTATATTATAACATAAATGATATATTCTAAATACTAAAAATAAAACAATGTGTCTGGTGACAGCGATATTAATAATGAGATCAAAATCAACTTTACATTTTGTAGAGAAAATTTCATGTCGCAAGCGCCGGCACAGCCAGTGGTATGAATCCGAGAGCGCGGGGTCCACCACACACGTGGCGTCGAGGTGGGCCCGCCCTTCGCCCACCCCACTCGCGGCGTCCGCGGGCCGCGGCTCGCTTGCACAGTTTTCTGCGTCCTGGGTGGGGTCCAGCGGCCACCGGAGTTTGATCCGCGCCGTCCACTGGCCGCCGCAAACCGGACGGCCCACCCTTCCGCGCCGTCCGTTTCCCCTCCGGCTATATAACGCCTCCCCTTCCGCCCTCGTCTCCACTCGTCAGTCGCCTCGCCGCCTCCGCTCCGATCGATCCTTCACGTGCTTCCTCCCGCCTCCGCGAAGGGGAGATCTACTCATCTACAAGCTTCGGGAGAGAGATGGCGGTGGTGCTCCGGTTCCCGGGGGTCGCTCGGGACTCTCCGGCCGCTCCCTCCGTCGGCGCCGGCTCCAGGCTCGGGAGGGAGCCGTATTTTGCGTGCGCGGCTGCTACGGCTAGGCCGGGAGGGAGATGTTTGAGGAGGAGGGGCTTGGTGGTGCGGTGCCAGAGTGGGGCGGCTGTCCTCAAGAAGGGGGCCGCGTCGGTGGCCGCGGAGAAGGCCGCTACGGGCTTCACCGTCGTCATGAAGTTCGGCGGCTCGTCGGTGGCGTCTGCCGAGCGGATGCGGGAGGTGGCCGACCTCATATTAAGCTTTCCTGAGGAGACGCCGGTGATTGTTCTGTCAGCTATGGGGAAAACCACCAACAACCTCCTCCTGGTACCGTTTTTTAGCTCGCCGTGAAATGTGTGCATTTTTGCAGAGCCATTCTGTGCTAGATGTGAGCGATTACTTGATTGTTTAGGCAGGAGAGAAGGCTGTGAGCTGCGGTGCGTCGAATGCGTCCGAAATTCCCGAGCTCGCAGTTATAAAGGAGCTCCACATTAGGTGCGTTTCGAATCTCTTCTTTGGTGATCTCTGGTTAGGTCAGGAGGGTACAATCCTGATTGTTCATTGCTCTGCTCTACTCAGGACGATTGATGAGCTTGGATTGGATAGATCGATTGTTTCAGGTATATTGCTCTTCAATCGTTGGTCCAAGTGCTTGTTTGTCAAACATGTCAAACACAGAAGACTTAGCCTTTCTTCTGCTTACTAAGCTGACTGAAGCTTCCCGTTTTTCTTTGCTTGGCTAATACCTAGAGGCAAAATGTCTGTTCCAATTCCATGACTCATGACCTTGAAGTTAACGTTGACAGTACACCCCCTTTTCTATTGGGCTAGAGTGATTTTCATAAGTGCTCCTTTGTTCTGTATCCCTTGATATTTCTGTTTATTGTTAAGAAAATGAACCTGACCGAGACGTGTTCCGGTCTAATTAGAGTTCTAATGAGTCAAATTAGAAATAATATTTCTATAATGAGTCCTAGGGAAATTATAAAAGGTCTCTAGCTATTAGAGTCCTAGTAGGTTTAGTAGTCTGGCAAACAGGGGGTGGTTTCTCCCCTATATGTATGCACCAGTATTTCAAGGAAAATAACATGAGAGCTATTAGCTAAGATACAAGCTGTTGCGGCAGCCACGATGTTTGTCGCCAGTATAGATTGCTCGAGTTCGTACGTTTTGTTCTCACTGGAGGACTCGGCTAAGAGGGATCGGTTGAGAGGGGCTCGGCTGAGGACTCGACTGACATTTATCATCCAGTTCTTGAACTTTTGGTTGATAATGTTACTACCTGGGGTCGTCATCAGTAAAAACTAATGAACCCTTTGGTTCATTGCATTAACGTAGTTAACTCATTTTCCTAATATAAGGTCGTTTTCAAAATTTAATTTATTTCACATTTCTTTTTAAGTTGTTGCAGACGATTTTTAGGTAGGTTTGGTGTTTTGTGTATCATACTTGTTGGCACATGTGAAGTTGTCAGAATATCACCCATTTTCACAGTCCTAGTGGCCATAAGTGTTGCGAATACCTTATTATTTTAAAGGCCATAAAATGATCTATCAAAACACAAAACTACAGGTAATTCAGATTAGACTTTACCATACAATGTTAGTCATTTTAACATCCAGTAAACCACATGACTATTTTTTAGCTACACAAATATTCCTCATTTGAATTTAAAGAAAATTTGATTTCGAAAAATAGACAATATTTGTGGTTGAGGATTATAAATGAACATAAGAATATGGAACACCAAGCTTTCCTTTAATGTTCTATGGTGGTGACAGGCCTTGAGGTCGTTATCGTCCATTTTATGTCATTTTCACCTTTCTGTTCTGTATGCAACAAGGACATATTGTGTATCCTATCCTATAGCTTAGTGCTTCCATTGTAGTTGGTTTAACTAAATTAGTGGTTTACAAAGTGATGTCAGTGCTAATTCTAACAATTTTTAGAACTCATACAATGGGTGCATCATCATCAAGCAGTCTTACAGTAAATGGCAAGTAACAACTGACATGTCAGGTAGTACGATCCTCTGGAACAAACACATAACCGTTTTATATTATCCAGTTTCTATGTACAACCACCAAATAAATATAAAGGCAACAAGTATGGGAACCAAATTCCAATTTACATATAGAATCCATCATCTAAACCTTTCAGTTTCCATGCTTGCTATGCTTCTCACTAGGTTTTAACATGAAAGATTGTGGACAGCTGAAATGTGGTATGTCTCATCCTTAGTTATAAATCATAATACCATTTTAGCTGTGACTAATAAAGTAATAATTATTTAGCATATTGCCCATTGTTTGTCATTTTGTGCTGGGTTAATTCAGCATTTCACATTCATTTTGTCTTTCATGGAAGCAAAGCATTGTACTGTCTATAAAAGCATTTTCACTGTTAATCTCAACAGGTTTATTGGACGAATTGGAACAACTTCTTAAGGGTGTTGCTATGATGAAAGAGCTAACTCCTAGGACACGGGATTACCTTGTTTCCTTTGGTGAATGCATGTCTACAAGAATATTTGCTGCATATTTGAATAAACTTGGGAAAAAGGCCCGACAGGTAGATACTTCCATGTTCCATCAAATGCATTGGTGCAGTGGTTTAATTGAAGGTTTTCTGTGTATTTTGTTTCCATCTAAAAAAGTCTGGACCTGTGAAGGAGTGAAAGATAATCCAATTGGACAATTGGTTACCAGTAAGGTTTATTAGTATCTCACAACCCTAGAGGCCTAGAAAATTGAGTAGGTTATAGGAACCATGCAAGTTTGGGGATTTTATTACATTTATCCCTTGCTCATTTGATTTATAGGGATGTAGACAGGTTATTGCTGCCTATCTTTCCTATCACAAACTAAAATATTCTTTTCTTATCGATTGTCATCGGCCGGGGTTTTCGTAGAATTGCTAGTAACTAATCTTTATAGATTATACTGAAATAGGTAGTTGGTCAAGGGCCTGGACCTCTTCGTCGCGGTTGCGGCATTGTGGCGACGCGACGAAGAGGCAGGGATACAAGAAGGCAATAGCCAAACTGAACTACTCGACGACCTAAACACCTATTGGGGCCCTGTTTATATAGACACAAGACCAACCTTCTAATTAATATAATCTACTAAATCAGAAACAAAATAATCTAGACATAATAATCTAAACATAATTTAATCTAAAACTAACTCTTTAACCTAACTTCTACAGTACCGGTGGTAATGTTAACGTGAACAGTACCGTGTGGTATTGTTCATAGGCGGGCCAGGCCCTCTGGCCCACGATTTGAGGCCATGACATCTCTTCCCCCCCCCCCCCCCCCCCCTAAAAACTAGCTCGTCCTCGAGCTGGGCTGTTGGTGCCGCCAAGGCATCCCACGTCGATCCCTCAACCGTCGGCTAGGCCATTCGTGCATGCGAGGGTGTGCTCTGCGCGGTTAGGGAAGTAGCATTGGCCTCCATAACACTGTTGACGTCGCCGACTAAGCCATCGCCGCCTGACCTGGCCCTGCCGAGGCCGCCCACGCTGCCACCGGAGTGGCCCTGGCTGCTTCCCTCCCTAGTGGTGCGGAGGTGGATCCACGTGATCAGCGGTAGCCTGGGGATGTTGTCGGCCAGGATTCTGGGCGAGCACCTCCAACATGGCTACCCTCTCCTCCAAGGGTTGGGTTGGTTGCAGCTTCTCTTCAATCGCGTCCGCCTGCTCCGTCACCATTGCTTTCAATTCTACGACTTTCGCTTGGAGTGGTTGCAACTTCTCTTTGATGGCATCTAGGCGTTGCATGATAGCGTTCAGCATGTCATCGATGGTGCTCTCTAAACTGGTGCCAGATTGGGAATTCATTGCAGTGGAAGAACCCGAGAGCTCTGATACCAAGTTGTCACCAACCGGGGTTTCCGTAAAATTGGTAGTAACTAATCTTTGTAGATTATACTGAAATAGGTAGTTGGTCGAGGGCTTGGACCTCTTCGTCGTGGTGGTGTTGTTGCGGCGACGAGGCGAAGAGGCAGGGATACAAGAAGGCAATAGCCAAACTGAATTACTCGATGACCTAAACACCTACTGGGGCCTTGTTTATATAGACACAGGACCAACCCTCTAATTGATCTAATCTACTAAATCTGAAACAAAATAATCTAAACAGAATTTAATCTAAAACTAACTCTTTAACCTAACTGCTACTGTTCACAGGCGGGCCAGGCCCTCTGGCCCACGATCTGAGGCCATGACATCGATAGAGCTAATCTCTTTTCTTTCAAATCACCAATTCAAACCTGCTAAGAAAAAATAATGTTCAACATGATGAGCTAATTTATAAGCCCTATGAATCTCTGAGTGGTAAACACTCACATTAGTATTTCATTAAACATAATTCTTTTCATTTTCTTGTTTCCTTTTAATTTGCGTCTTCAATTCACTATAGGAACCATGCATAATTAACAAATATTTTAGCCTGACATTGCCTCAACTAAAATTTCATTGCTTGCTTGCAGTATGATGCATTTGATATTGGCTTTATAACTACTGATGATTTTACAAATGCGGACATCCTTGAAGCAACATATCCTTCTGTTGCAAAGATGCTACAGGGAGACTGGATTGATGACCCTGCTATTCCTATAGTTACTGGTTTTCTTGGGAAGGTCTGCATTTTTTCATAACTCATGTTTAAGGCCATGGAGCCTATTCTTTCTGCAGTTACGATGCTGCGGATGAATTGAATCTTTGTTATGTTTTTTTGTTTATGATGATGCACATCAATTTTCAGGGATGGAAATCATGTGCTATCACCACTTTAGGCAGGGGTGGCAGCGATTTGACTGCTACCACTATTGGCAAAGCCTTGGGATTAAGAGAGATCCAGGTTTGTTTTTCTTTCTTTGTGATAAATTACCTGTTGAAAGTCCAGTTGCTCCTAGAACTCATTCAACACCTTTAAGCTGCTGTGTGTGTAAACATGTTTTCTTAGATAAATCCATATAAAGCTTTGCACTTTGTGTTTAACCATATCAGATGAAAGCTACAAAATATTATATGTGGTGTATCTGAGGTCGGTTACATTTTGCAATTCTTCAGGCTGTTATAGCTCAATTTTTCTAATTTGTAGTAGGTATGGAAAGATGTAGATGGTGTGTTGACATGTGATCCCAATATTTATGCAAATGCGATACCTGTGCCCTACTTGACTTTCGAAGAGGCAGCTGAACTTGCCTACTTTGGTGCACAGGTACTGTAGGGTTTATTACTAAGTGTTGCTACAGTTACTTGTGATACTCTACTCGTGTTTTAGCAAGCACGGTCTACTATGTTACACTTACAGAAATACTTCTGCCAATTGTTAGGTTTTGCATCCGCAGTCAATGAGACCAGCCAGAGAAGGTGGTATACCAGTTAGAGTTAAAAACTCATATAACCGTCGAGCACCTGGTACTGTCATTACTAAAACAAGAGATTTGAGCAAGGTTCGGCTGTAGGAACAGATTTTGGTACTTCTATTTGTAACTGCTTTGTTTCTGATTTGTACATTATTTTCCAGAGCATATTAACCAGCATTGTGTTGAAATCAAACATTACCATGCTGGATATAGTGAGCACAAGGATGCTTGGCCAGTATGGTTTTCTGGCAAAGGTATGCTAATGTACTTGCTGCTCTTCTGTTTATTTTGTCGATTCACTTTTGTAACTTATTTATATTTCTATGCACTTGTGCAGGTCTTCTCAATATTTGAAGATTTGGGTATCTCTGTTGATTGTGTGGCTACTAGTGAAGTCAGTATATCGTTGACACTAGATCCATCAAAACTGTGGTGTCGTGAATTGATCCAGCAGGCAAGTGGTTTTCTGTCCCACTAGCAAATTCATCGACACAGACAGTTTCTATATGTTCTGTAGCAAAATATATCAAACACCACATGTCAAATATAGGGTTTTGGTGGTATCAATAAATATTGTATAAAAGCCAGGAGCTTTGAATTGCTTGAGAATAGTTGATTGTGTTTTATTTTTATTTCTGTCCTTGGCTTTTGTCATTTATCAATATAGATACTTGCAACAGTAGATAGCCCATATACAGACCTGTTAGGGTATTTAAACTTAAAGGAACAGAGAATAGATTCAAGTTGTTCTGCAGGATTAGCATCTATTGTTTCTTTACATGTTCAAACTGCATTTTAGTTATTTTTCCAAATTCACCTTGCTTCAAATGCTGATACATGGTTACTATATTTCTTACTGTACTCGCTGTACTATTCCATTGTTTATTTGTTTTCCTGGGATGATGTGACAGGAGCTTGATCATGTGGTCGAAGAGCTCGAAAAATTGCTTTTGTTCATCTACTACAGCACAGATCTATTATCTCACTGATAGGGAATGTACAGAGATCGTCATTGATTCTTGAAAAGGTTGTTCTCCTAACTGAAACTTTGCTTGGACATATTGTTGAGGGATATGTTTATCTGCAATCCAGTATTGTTTTCACAACACTGAATCTAGTTTGTCATGCATCTAATCATTTACATTTGTTGCTATATGCCAGGCGTTCAATGTTCTACGGAGAAATGGTGTCAACGTCCAGATGATCTCACAAGGGGCGTCCAAGGTATTCATTCCCACTTTCCCAAATGGAAACGAATTTTTTTATGCACATGGCAAAGGGAGTGACCATGCTATCTATACATAAAGCAGGTGAACATTTCATTGGTGGTCCATGATAGTGAGGCGAAGCAGTGTGTTCAAGCCCTTCATGCCGCATTCTTTGAGAATGGCTTCTTGTCGGAAGCAGAAGGAGATGATCTTCAACAAAACGGCGCTCTTGTGAATTCGAATGGTGGCACTTACGGAAACTAGTCGACTTAGCAATTCCTGCTACTGTTGTAGCTTTGGATAGGTTCAAAGGTGATTCAAACGTGGTCATTTAGGCCACCTAGGTGAATTCCTTGGTGTTGTAAGAGTACTGCTTAGTTGTTACGTTAGCATGTCTTGGACGAGATGCTCTGCTTGTTGAGAGCACTCCCGGACTTGGGTAATGTAAGTTTACAGCAAAACCAGCCATGAGTTTGTAAAAAGCACTTGTCCTCTGGAATAATCCAACGTCGAAACAGTTTTCTGGAAGAATCCTTGGAAGAACTTTGCCATATCACAACGGCTAAAGGGGCAGAGAATTTGTCAAGCCGGTCTTGACCCTCACAACTAATTTCTCTTTGTTCTTGCTGTCTCCTAGTGAAAATGTTTCTCTTCCTGTTCTTCGCATTTGCTCATTCTGGTGAAAATGTTTCAGAATGTTCAGTAGATACAAGCTGAACAAAGAGAGCAGCTGCTGCTGTTCTGATCTGGGAGCATGGGCTCATTCATATCTTAGGCATGTTCAATAGGTTTCACCTTTGTAATCCTTGAATGAATGTCATAATATCTGCAAATTGCATTGCTTATCCTAAATACAACGTATCTGATCTATGCATTACATAAACTGCAAATTATAAGCACGCAAGCATTAAATAAAAAGCTGTATTCGCCTGATTATGCATGGCAAGATTAACAAAATTCACTGAAAAATATCACATACATACAGTGCTACAGAATACAGAGCCCTGAGAGGCCCAGATGGCATTCAGATTTCAGCAGCTTGTCAATGTGGTCTTGTTGAGCTTTGATTAATTGAACTGATTTGCAACTACCCTGCAATTACTACATTCCGGCTTCCAATTTTCCATAGTAAAGATCTGTGGGTGCATTCTTTGTCACACACAAAATTCACAACAAAGGTTTGCCTCTACTACCTGAAATGAAGTGTTTGTTATTTTAGCTTATAGATTTTTAATAGTTATATGGTTCGAGTAGCTGAATAGTCGAGTACTTTGAGTATATAGTTAGTGAGAATTTGGTCAAGTCGGTGTTTTCAGTTTCTAAATTCTACTTTATTTCTAAATTATTTAAAAATACTGGTTGCCGAAAACTAAAATAAACAGTCTCAATTAAAATTTGATCAGAGGATGGATGCTTACGTGGCAAGTCAGACGCCAGATGGACGTCTACATTTCATTTATCACAAAAGGAGGAGTCGTATTTCGGTATTTGGAGCCGTACGTCCAACGTACGTACGTGCTCTATAGAACAGTTACATCTAAATTACGTATACATGCGTGCACGCAACAGCTATATAGTTATATATAGTACGTGTTAAATAGAAATAATATATGAAGGTATAGTATAGTAATAGTACTAGCTTGACCTTACTTCGACCGTATAGTATATCAGTGTGACAGTGTACCGTACGTGGTACGGTGGATATGAGATACGATGGATCCAATTCAGATAGACGACAGATTCAGAGGATGGCTGGTGAGACGAGCTTGAGCTTGCCGCCGTACACCTCGGCGAGGTGTTGTCGTCGATGGCCTCCCGGAGCGTGGCGTGGAGGTCCTTGTCGGCGACGAAGACGAACTTCTTCTTGGTGTTGT
>JAAALK010000286.1:45354479-45381478 GCA_019279435.1 Zizania palustris | reverse complement strand
TTTGCCTGCCATAGATGAGTCGTCTGAAGGATGTCCACCGAACGTGCCAAAAAGCGTGTTGTGTTGTTTTTGATACACATGCGTGGCCTAGAAAATCTGCTTAACTCTAGTGTAGGTCCACAATCTTAGAAGGGTTCGAGGTGCCAATCAGTTTGACCCTATATACTTTAACATATCGGACATGCTTTATTCAGAGGAATGGTGTACAAAATAAATCAGATACATAGACCAAGACATACGGACTCAATCGATGAGCGTTGAATCATGATACACAACTCATGTCAATCTAAGAGATCACAACAATGCAGCCTTAACCTATAAATACACCAAGATAAACCAGCGATCGTACTGATCGAACCAATGCTTCGAGAGATCAAAACGATGCAGCCTTGAAAGACACCATCCGCCGATATGAGCATCGTGCTGGCGGGATCACCTCTCACCGAAGATCGAAGCGATGCAGTCTAGCTCCAAGTTGTCAAGTCCCGCCAGGATTAACCTTGGAGACCAAGGGTGGCGATGCGCCGAGAGTAGTTTGTGGTTGTTGTTTTTTGATTGATTCATTACCTAGTTAATATGTACATATTTATAGTCCGTAGACTTGCCGTCCTCTACGATAATATCATAACTGATTCCGTATCTATCTTGTATTCTTCATCTCTATCGGTTCCTTCATATCCGGCCACATATAACAATACGGACGAACTTTTTGATCAAACTTTTGATCGGACTCCTTTAATTTCTGTTGACCGTGCGGCACTCCTAAATCCTAATGGGCATGAGCTTTACTAAATCTTGGTGTCATCAAAGACTCGGTAGGCTAATAAACCATTAGAAACGAGGTTCGAAAATATAGAGGATATATGGTTACAACAATTACACTTGATTGGAATAATTAACCATATGCTTCCTTTAGCTTCTGTATCCGTTATGAGTGAGCACCACTTTAAAAGTTTGTTGCGGTTCTTACACAAAGTCAAGCCTATTATTATGCACAACTAGCTAAATGTTATCGTGATGCATGATAGACATATAGACAACAATTAAATCAAACCCAAACAAGCCATGCCTAGGTATATATTTGTAAATTAGACGGTGCATGAGGCATTTAGACACAAATAACTTTTCTTCGTCATTTCAGAAATAACGCAAAGCTGATAACCTATTCAACAGGCTATATATATATATATATATATATATATATATATATATATATATATATATATATATATATACTAGTCAGAGGCTTGTGCTTTGCAACAGAATCTTATTTTATAATAGGGTTTTGCGCAAAATTCATGTTTCTACATGAATTTTTTCAGAAATCTAAGGATTTTTATTTCCGCGCAAATACATAAATTAAAATACTAAAATATAAATATAGTTTTCTTTTCTTGTTTTTTATTTTTATTTTTATTTTTTTATTCTTTTTCCTTTTTTTCTTTTTCTTCTTTTTCTTTTCCTCTTTCTTCTTTTTTTTTCTCACGCATCCAAGCGCAAGTTGCCTGCGCGCACATGCATGCGCGCGCGTTGCAGGGAGGGTGGAACAGCGGCGCACTCGCAGGGACGGTTGCAGGCGTGCTTCGGGCCGGGCGTTGGGGCACCGGTTTTTATAGGGTATAAGTTTTGATTGGTTTTTTGTGGGAAGTGGGGAGACAGTACGAGGCTTGCGGACGGAGGAACGGAAAACTAGCTGCTTTATAATATTAGAGATAGCCAAACAAATTAACAAGATTGAAAGAGCTATGGGATTCTTGACAACAAAGGCCTAGAGTTATAATTTCTCATAAATTCGGCACGTTATTATAATTTCGAGTAAAACAATGCAGGGGTAAAGACGAGAAATTAACGGAGTAGTACTACATTAGAGGTAGTGTAGACATCTAAAATATAAAACAATTTATTTTAAACACCTTTTCATAAATCTAAAATAACTTGGTTTACGGAAACAGAGGGGGGGTAGTAGGTCTGTACTGCAGAATGGCAGCAGGTTGAGCCAAATTAAAGCAGACGAAGCACTCACTAATCACTATACTGTTGGACCGTAACGTCAAGTCCAAAAGCTAATTAAGCTAAGGTAGCCGAAGCTTTGAATTGGACCACCACGGATACAAGTAAACATCGTGATTACTGGGCGCAATATTACACCCATCTCACCGTCTCATTTAATTGGGTCGCCGTCTGCCACCACCTTGCGATTGCTTCACTGCTGCCGTTGCCCGCACATGCAGGCAGCTAGCTCAGGTACCCAATCTTTCAAACAACGGTATGTTCTTTTTTTTTAAAAAAAGTAATAACATGTAAAAATTATTGAAAAAAACATTTTAACGATGTTTACTAACTTTCGTGTATCGAAATTATTTGTTTAGATACTTACATAATTATTATAAATATCAACTTTGTTTGTTTGTACCGGTTGTGGATTCTTAAAATCTCATTTCTGCAGTCAACCGTGGAAAAACTATTGTAAGCTAACATCTGTTGGAAAACTGAAAACTATTTGGCTGAAAGAGCTTAATTTCAACTTTGGATTATGTAGGGCCTGTTTGGAACTACTCCACTCTCTTAAAATTTGCTCCACTCCACGAAATTCACGTTAGAATCAGATCTAGAGTGGAGTTGCTGCTCCACTGTGGAGTATTTGCACTTGTTGGCCTGCGGAGAGAATTCAGATTCAAGAATAGTAGAATTTGGTAGGAATGTATTATTTTACCCCGTAGTTATTCATAAATCTCCAATTAATTATTTTTCATGTACATTATGTAAAACATATTAAATTAGTACTCTCTCCATTAACTTTTAAAGAACGTCGTTGACTTTTATCACAAAACTTTGATCATTCATCTTATCAAAAAAAATTATGTAATATATAAAAATATAAGTTATAATCGAAGTACCTTCAATATTAAAACAAATTATAACAAAACAAATGTTATTTCAATTTTTTGAATAAGACGAATATCAAAATTTGTGATAAAAGTCAACAGTAACATTTAAAAAGTTAATATAGATAGTACTAATGAAAAAGTAATAAATATCACCTAAAAAGTGAATCGACAAGTTTATAATAGCATTGGTGGGTAAATTACTCCGAACTCCACGTTTTGTTTTAAAAACTGAATCCGCAGAGCACCTCCTGAGGTGCTCCACAAAAAAACGTGGAGCGAAGTCGTGGATTTGCATTTTTCGCGGATCCAAAAAACTGAGATCTGAACCTGTTTAGCTAAATATTTATGGAGCAGAGCTATAAAACGTGGAGCAGAGTAGTCCCAAACAGGGCCCGTAATAAATGTCAGTTAGCTGGTGGGAGGGTCTAGGACAAAGAGCAGGAGGAGGGTCGCGGGGGGAGGCAGTCGGCGGGAGGAGGGTCGCGGGGGAGGTGGCCGGCTATGTTATGTGAGTGGGGGAGAGGGGGGTATCGGAGGGCGGGGGAGCATGAATCGCAAGAATCAAGGGTATGAACAAATTCCAAATAATACTGCAGGAATCTACGTATTTTTTAGAATCAGTTCTTGTTTGGAACCTTTTTAGTTTAGAATATAGATTTTCGGACGCAAATCACTTTCCAAAATCAGAACCAAAGCGACTTGGTGTGTCTTGTATCTTTGAATCCATTCATTTAGGTACTGAAACTGAAATAGTTGTCATAAATAATTTATCATGTTTATCAGTCTTCGATCCATCTTTGTTTCAAGCTTCACTAATTGATGACGAATTAATACAGGTAGCGATGCAACAAGCCGGTGGTTAGGACTAAATTGCAGTTTGCAAAAAGAAATGGCACGAGGAAAATCTCTCTCCCTGTCGTTTCGATCATCGACTAGGATAGGATGATGTGTGTGTCTCATCTTATACCGTTAGCTTCTCATTCTCATTTAGAAAGCTAAATACGTACGTAAGTAATTCCTTAATGAAACTAGTTTTCTTAATAGACTTTAATTTATAGTTTCATCGGTTTAGTTTACATGAATTTATTATATTTATTGTTAATTATAGATCTAAATCAAACAACTCCATGGTTTTTTTCGCGTCACATCTCGCAGCAATCTCCCATGCATGCGCTGAAATTGGTTGAGTTCTTGAAAGTGATGCCAGGAAGAATCTGTTCCTCTCTGTCTGTTAAGTTCGTTATCAAACACTCGCCATTCCCTGCACGGGCGGACCAATATAATACCAAACAGTAGGTATTCTTTAATTTAAAACGTAGGATTGTGGAAACGTCTCTATCTGTTATAAATACTGGTAATTCCCTGCACGGATCAGCTCACTATCACCGTCACTCTGGATGTTTCGGCTTCTGACATATACTTCTATAATTTTACGCAGAAACAAACGTTCTAGATTATGAGCTCAGATTATGAGAATCAGTAGCAATCTAGAAATGAACTAGAATCAAAAAACTGAGAAATACCGGCTCCTCAGACTAGCTAACTACTGAGAATCTCTATCACTACGGGCTACTTCTTTGGAACACGTACATGATCATAGAAACATAAAAAATAGGGGGGAAATAGAGAGATATGATGTTCTGTGATGCCTTTAGATGAAATAAAACATATGGTGGATTTTAAAGAAATTTAGTTTGTGCAAGTGAAAGAAAAGAAAAATAAAAACACGGTGTGTGAGCTCATATTTATTTTCTATAGAACGAGTGTATCTCGGGGATACGACCCCCTCTACTACATGGATATTTGAAAAAAATAATTTTTTTAAAAAAAAATCAATATGTATGACCATTTAAAAAATTTACAAAGTACATGCGGCCGACACTTAAAGTATTGACTGGATGCCACGTCAGCTCCAATCGGCACTTCAAGTATCGATTGGATGCTGCCCCCTATCAGATTTTGTCATATCAGTTCCAGACGACACTTAAAATATCGACTGGAGCTGATGTGGCACCAGTCGACACTTCAAGCACCGATTGGAGTTGACGTGGTATCCAGTCGGCACTTCAAGTGCCGACCACATGTTACTTTTGCAAATTTTTCAAACAGTTATACAAATTTGATTTTTTAAAAAATATTATTTTTTAAAAAAATCCTACTACATCACTGGGTTTTAGTGGATCGCACTGAAATTGTACCTAACTTCAAAGGATTTAAATCCATGGTAATCCCTTCAATCCAAAGAAACCACCACCATTTCCTGATAACTAACCTACCTTCAATTCCATCCTCTGTTTTTTGTGAAATAATTGAATATGTTTCAGATTCTTGAGTTCAGACGAGATTAACAAACCTTTTGTTGTTGTTGTTTCCACCTGGTATCTTATTCCCTTGTGCAATCAAATGCAATCTTCTTCCACCTTCATCTGTCTTTTTTTCTTAAAAAACAATTGTGTAAATCCAGCTTTGTTGTTATCCATAAAAAGTTGATCTATTCTTCAGTACAAAAAATTCTACTTAACCCCCTAAAGTATTATATATTGCGGGTCTAATTATCCTCTGAACAATGAAACATGTATTTTCCTTTTTTAAGTATTTAAATCGGTTTAAATAACTCATGTGGATATTTTTTATGTAGTTTTCAGCTATATCAATGTATCATTTTATCATTGTTGTAGTCATAGTCCATGTGGCTAAAACCACCTATAAAACTATTCAATGGGTTATTTGAACCAATTTAAATATTTTAAGAGTAAAATATTTGATTTTATAGTTTAGGGGTTAAGTAGACAACCAACAATTAAGCGGAGTAGACTTTTCCATTTTCATCTTTGTTCATGTGTCCTTCTCAAGGCGAACTGAAGAGAGAGCAACATCACAGTGAAAACATGCACCTTTCAGCACTGTAGGAATGGAGTGGTTGGTGCTCGGCGAAACTTTTTTTCCACTCGGCGAAAGCTTCACTGAGTGCCACACTATGCCGAGTGCCAGACACGGCACTCGGTAAACCTTATATTTTTTCGATCTGTTATAACATTGTCAGGACCAGATGTAGAGCGTTTTTTCAAATGTTTGTCGAGTGTCTTTTACTTGGCACTCAGCAAACATTGATTTTCGTCAAGTATTAAATATTTGCCGAGTGTATCTTAGAGTATACTCGGCAAAGATAGATTTATCGAGTACCCGATGAAATGCGCTCGATAAATTTTAAGATACTAGCTCGGCAAACGTTCGCTTTCTGGCAGTGCAGCTGGAACGTGCTCGAAGTCCTATTAAATAAGTGTCAAGCTAGTTCCAACCTCCTACTTGTCTCAGGAGCACACTAGTGGTTGCAGAAGCTAGCAGAACCATAAAACAATCATTATGGTCATAGATCAAAGTCTTTTCAAATAATCTAAGTATTATTTTCTAATTTAATATTGATAACAACAGATGACCTCATTATCATATAAGTTCATCATATCGCTGGTAACATTAGTGATCTGAAATTCTAGTCATGCTTCGCGCCATCAGAGCTAAACATCCGGCATTAGTTAGCTAGCTCTAGGGTTAGTTAGTCAGCAACCTGCCAGCGTTACAGGCTTACAGCCCACCGGCAAGGACCAACGGTTTTGAAAAGGGTCGCCACCTGCGGAATTCATTTCCAATCTCATCCGTTTTCATCGACAACTCCGCAGAACGAACGATCTCGTGCAGCAATGCATGAGCCCACGTACCTGGATGTTGTCTGTTAAAAAAGATGTGTGCTTTACCAAGAACAGTAGTGTGTGCAGGCAGTCAAGGTACGTACAAGAAGGAGGATATACACTACAACAAAACAGGCAACTTCCGTCGGCCAAAGCCGACGGAAGTTAGCCCTTTCCCGACGGAAGAAGCCACTTCCGTCGGCAAAACGCTATCTTCCGTCGGCCTTTGGCCGACGGAAGCGCGGCGACGGAAGTTAGCTAACTTCCGTCGGCCGCCGACGGAAGTTAGCTAACTTCCGTCGGCTTCACGTGGCCGACGGAAGTTAGCCCCGAACTCTGCCACGTCACCAGGGGGGCTTTAACTTCCGTCGGCCAGGCTGGCCGACGGAAGTTAGGGGCAGCTAACTTCCGTCGGCTTTGACCATAGCCGACGGAAGTTAGCCTTTCTGCCCACGTGGCCGAAACCAGCTAACTTCCGTCGGCTATGGTCAAAGCCGACGGAAGTTACCTGGTATTTTTTTTTTTATTTTTCCTGGTTCCCCTACTCACACTCACATCCAACCACAATTTCACATACATTCATCATACACATCCAAATCACATTTCACATCCAAAATCACATTCAAACTTCACATATAACATCCAAAACCACATCTCACATCCAAAATCACATCCACACTTCACACATCACATCCAAAATCACATAATATAACTGAATTCATATCCAAAGTCACAGTAAACATCTGAATTCACATATAACATCCAAACTCACATACAAATTCACAAAACACAGCGAGAGCCACATACAAAGTCATTTTGTCCATATACTCACTGATCGCCCACATTTGGGTCATGGGCGCCGCCGCTGCCTCCCGCTTCGTCCACATTTGCCCCGGAGGCTCCATCTTGACCAGGCGTACGGAAACACTGAAGAAATAGACAAAATTAGAAACGAACTCAACTACCCTTCTAAACGCTAACTTAAGTGTTTAGGAGGTACCTCAGGTGATGTAGGAGATAGTGGTGGGTGGCGGGGGAGGTAGTGGTTGGAAAATGGACATGTCAAATCCACTGTTTTGCTGGGCTAGTTGCTACACATGTTGTAATGTATCAGTTAGTTCTAAACCTATTTCTGAATACTTTTGAACTGCAACACTCTAAAGTAAGCTTACTTGGATCATCGCCTGCTGTTGTGCTAAGCAGGCGGTATAGTACTCTTGTTGTTTCTTGTAGTGCTCGTCGCGCCGCCTCATGTCCTCCCTCATCCGAACCATCTCCGGGGTTTCTTCTGAGCGACGACGGCTGGAGCCAACTCCGACGGAGCTCTGCGACGACTGAGCTGACTTCTGAGCTCTCACCGCTCTCGAGTCAATAACTCCATTGAACATGGAGTACCTGCAACATTAACAGGGGTTAGTTACCATCACAATACCATACACAAAACATTAATAAAACATTAGCCGACGGAAGTTAACTTGGCCGACGAAAATATTCTGTTTTGTTGTAGTGATATGCGTGAAGAACTGTGACAATTAGTGTGAAGCCTGAGCTCTGACCTGACCTTACTGCATGCAGCTTGAAAGCATGTGATCTGAAGAACGCAAAGTTACCTCAATTTCGAAATATAATGTCTTCTTCTATCGGTTTAAGTTTTGTTTAGGTTGAATTACTCAATTTGCTTTAGACTTCGGTTGCTGTTGTACCGTCGTTTTTACTTGTTGTTTCTGATGAAATCTGAGCGGTGGTCTTAGTATGATGGAGGTTAGGCCGCGCCATAAATAGGAAGCCGGCCGGTGAGCGGCCTGCTTGTTCCTCTTGATTGATCGGTTTCGTGTGCTATAAAGAGGCTACGCTCTCTCTGCTATCTTCAGGCTGTGCAGTGAATTAATTGTTGGCTGCAGAAAGAAACTAAGTAGAGGAGCTTGCTTTGCCAGTTGCCTGCAGCTAGCCGGCCATGGATTATCGTCAGCGAGTGCAGGAGGATGAGCACTTTGACGACGCCGGCGACGTGACGGAGTGGAAGAAGGTGGCCGAGCTACGGGCCATCGTCCAAGCTCAGGACCCGGCTTGCAAGGTACGTACGTCTACCATATATACCTAGCTCACGCCTTCGTCGTTCTCCTCCTCCTCCTCCTCCTCCTCCTCCTCCTCCTCCTCCTCCTCCTCCTCCTCCTCCATGCATTGTGGAGTGGAGAGCTTGCCAATTGATCGAACAACTAGAGCTTAGCTATGAAGTAACCAAGAAAGAACACGAGCTAGAGGGCCGCAACGATCGACTTCAGCTAATTCCCAGCTTGATTTTGAAAGATCAATTCCCTGCAGATTGAAAGATCAATTTTTTTCCTCTTGCATGCATCACTGATGAAACAGCCGTACTGCAAGTGGTTACACTGATCTCAACTGGTTTGAAATTAGCCACACATTCTCCGATTTGTCGGGGCATACATTGATTGAGGCTGGTTTGGTTAATCTGTTCGGGACGGGCCGGTCGTTCATCCATCGTCGTCCATGCATCCATCTCTCTCTCCAGGTCGTTGAATGTCAGGTCCAAAGTGGTTAGCGGTTGAGCAGCTAATCGATCGTCATCGATCGATTTCAGTCACGAGAGCTAGCTACTCTTCTTGCAATTGTGTCGTTTGCAGCTAGCATAGCTAGCTGCTTCAACTCCCAGTCAATACTGGAATTAGCTAGCTACCACGTCGACTCATCGATCGAATTAGGTCAACTAAGATTGCTACTAGCAGTAGGTACTGCCACTTGCTCATCAGCAATCCGTTCGCCAATACTCCCTCTGATTCTCAGGTCGTTTTGACTTGCATAATCTAATGAATCAATTATATATTTATTTATTCGATGGATAATTAAGATATATTTGATAAGTGAGATGTTTTGCTGATTAGGACGTACTCGCTATATTTCCTCCTAATATTACACCAAGAAAATAGGAGATCGATCGAGGGAACGCAACATATTCTTTAACCCAGGAAGAAATTAAAATAAACAATGAGGAGGAACATAAATTATCCGGATTAAAAAAGAAACTCAATTATTAATTAGGATTTGAGACCAATTATTTGCTCGTGCTAACGAACGACCACCTTTGCTTGTCCGTGTTGATCAATGGAGCTGGCAACTATAGTTGCATAGTTAGTTCCATGGATCATGCTTGCATACGTACGTGTAATTAATTGAGAGATGTGTTGATTAATTGTACGGTGGGGGCGCGCGCATGTATGATGGTGGTGTTTGCAGGAGGAAGACGACAGGTCGCTGCGTCGGTTCCTGCGGGCGCGGGATCACAACCTCGGCAAGGCGTCGGCGATGATGCTGACTTACCTGCAGTGGAAGCGCGAGGAGAAGCCGTGCGGCGGCGTCATGATCACCGACGAGGATGTGCGCAACGAGCTGGCGCAGGAGAAGCTCTACATGCAGGGCTTCGACAGGCAGCGCCGCCCGCTGCTGTACGTGTTCGGCGCCCGCCACTTCCCCGCGCGCCGCGACCTCGATGAGTTCAAGCGCTACGTCGTCTACGCGCTGGACCGCACCTGCGCCCGCCTCGCCGCCGACGGCGCCGGGCAGGAGAAGTTCGCCGCCGTGGCCGACCTGCGCGGGTGGGGCTACTACAGCAACTGCGACATCCGCGCCTACCTCGCCGGTCTGGAGATCATGCAGAGCTACTACCCGGAGAGGCTGGGCAGGGTGTTCCTCATCCACGTCCCCTACGTGTTCATGGCCGCCTGGAAGATCGTCTACCCCTTCATCGACGACAACACCAAGAAGAAGTTCGTCTTCGTCGCCGACAAGGACCTCCACGCCACGCTCCGGGAGGCCATCGACGACAACAACCTCGCCGAGGTGTACGGCGGCAAGCTCAAGCTCGTCTCACCAGCCATCCTCTGAATCTGTCGTCTATCTGAATTGGATCCATCGTATCTCATATCCACCGTACACGTACGGTACACTGTCACACTGATATACTATACGGTCGAAGTAAGGTCAAGCTAGTACTATACTATACTATACCTTCATATATTTATTTCTATTTAACACGTACTATATATATAATATATAGCTGTTGCGTGCACGCATGTATACGTAATTTAGATGTAACTGTTCTATAGAGCACGTACGTACGTTGGACGTACGGCTCCAAATACCGAAATACGACTCCTCCTTTTGTGATAAATGAAATGTAGACGTCCATCTGGCGTCTGACTTGCCACGTAAGCATCCATCCTCATGATCAAATTTTAATTGAGACTGTTTATTTTAGTTTTCGGCAACCAGTATTTTTAAATAATTTAGAAATAAAGTAGAATTTCAGAAACTGAAAACACCGACTTAGACCAAATTCTCACTAACTATATACTCAAAGTACTCGACTATTCAGCTACTCGAACCATATAACTATTAAAAATCTATAAGCTAAAATAACAAACACTTCATTTCAGGTAGTAGAGGCAAACCTTTGTTGTGAATTTGTGTGTGACAAAGAATGCACCCACAGATCTTTACTATGGAAAATTGGAAGCCGGAATGTAGTAATTGCAGGGTAGTTGCAAATCAGTTCAATTAATCAAAGCTCAAACAAGACCACATTGACAAGCTGCTGAAATCTGAATGCCATCTGGGCCTCTCAGGGCTCTGTATTCTGTAGCACTGTATGTATGTGATATTTTCAGTGAATTTTGTTAATCTTGCCATGCATAATCAGGCGAATACAGCTTTTTATTTAATGCTTGCGTGCTTATAATTTGCAGTTTATGTAATGCATAGATCAGATACGTTGTATTTAGGATAAGCAATGCAATTTGCAGATATTATGACATTCATTCAAGGATTACAAAGGTGAAACCTATTGAACATGCCTAAGATATGAATGAGCCCATGCTCCCAGATCAGAACAGCAGCAGCTGCTCTTGTTCAGCTTGTATCTACTGAACATTCTGAAACATTTTCACCAGAATGAGCAAATGCGAAGAACAGGAAGAGAAACATTTTCACTAGGAGACAGCAAGAACAAAGAGAAATTAGTTGTGAGGCTCAAGACCGGCTTGACAAATTCTCTGCCCCTTTAGCCGTTGTGATATGGCAAAGTTCTTCCAAGGATTCTTCCAGAAAACTGTTTCGACGTTGGATTATTCCAGAGGACAAGTGCTTTTTACAAACTCATGGCTGGTTTTGCTGTAAACTTACATTACCCAAGTCCGGGAGTGCTCTCAACAAGCAGAGCATCTCGTCCAAGACATGCTAACGTAACAACTAAGCAGTACTCTTACAACACCAAGGAATTCACCTAGGTGGCCTAAATGACCACGTTTGAATCACCTTTGAACCTATCCAAAGCTACAACAGTAGCAGGAATTGCTAAGTCGACTAGTTTCCGTAAGTGCCACCATTCGAATTCACAAGAGCGCCGTTTTGTTGAAGATCATCTCCTTCTGCTTCCGACAAGAAGCCATTCTCAAAGAATGCGGCATGAAGGGCTTGAACACACTGCTTCGCCTCACTATCATGGACCACCAATGAAATGTTCACCTGCTTTATGTATAGATAGCATGGTCACTCCCTTTGCCATGTGCATAAAAAAATTCGTTTCCATTTGGGAAAGTGGGAATGAATACCTTGGACGCCCCTTGTGAGATCATCTGGACGTTGACACCATTTCTCCGTAGAACATTGAACGCCTGGCATATAGCAACAAATGTAAATGATTAGATGCATGACAAACTAGATTCAGTGTTGTGAAAACAATACTGGATTGCAGATAAACATATCCCTCAACAATATGTCCAAGCAAAGTTTCAGTTAGGAGAACAACCTTTTCAAGAATCAATGACGATCTCTGTACATTCCCTATCAGTGAGATAATAGATCTGTGCTGTAGTAGATGAACAAAAGCAATTTTTTCGAGCTCTTCGACCACATGATCAAGCTCCTGTCACATCATCCCAGGAAAACAAATAAACAATGGAATAGTACAGCGAGTACAGTAAGAAATATAGTAACCATGTATCAGCATTTGAAGCAAGGTGAATTTGGAAAAATAACTAAAATGCAGTTTGAACATGTAAAGAAACAATAGATGCTAATCCTGCAGAACAACTTGAATCTATTCTCTGTTCCTTTAAGTTTAAATACCCTAACAGGTCTGTATATGGGCTATCTACTGTTGCAAGTATCTATATTGATAAATGACAAAAGCCAAGGACAGAAATAAAAATAAAACACAATCAACTATTCTCAAGCAATTCAAAGCTCCTGGCTTTTATACAATATTTTATTGATACCACCAAAACCCTATATTTGACATGTGGTGTTTGATATATTTTGCTACAGAACATATAGAAACTGTCTGTGTCGATGAATTTGCTAGTGGGACAGAAAACCACTTGCCTGCTGGATCAATTCACGACACCACAGTTTTGATGGATCTAGTGTCAACGATATACTGACTTCACTAGTAGCCACACAATCAACAGAGATACCCAAATCTTCAAATATTGAGAAGACCTGCACAAGTGCATAGAAATATAAATAAGTTACAAAAGTGAATCGACAAAATAAACAGAAGAGCAGCAAGTACATTAGCATACCTTTGCCAGAAAACCATACTGGCCAAGCATCCTTGTGCTCACTATATCCAGCATGGTAATGTTTGATTTCAACACAATGCTGGTTAATATGCTCTGGAAAATAATGTACAAATCAGAAACAAAGCAGTTACAAATAGAAGTACCAAAATCTGTTCCTACAGCCGAACCTTGCTCAAATCTCTTGTTTTAGTAATGACAGTACCAGGTGCTCGACGGTTATATGAGTTTTTAACTCTAACTGGTATACCACCTTCTCTGGCTGGTCTCATTGACTGCGGATGCAAAACCTAACAATTGGCAGAAGTATTTCTGTAAGTGTAACAATAGTAGACCGTGCTTGCTAAAACACGAGTAGAGTATCACAAGTAACTGTAGCAACACTTAGTAATAAACCCTACAGTACCTGTGCACCAAAGTAGGCAAGTTCAGCTGCCTCTTCGAAAGTCAAGTAGGGCACAGGTATCGCATTTGCATAAATATTGGGATCACATGTCAACACACCATCTACATCTTTCCATACCTATTACAAATTAGAAAAATTGAGCTATAACAGCCTGAAGAATTGCAAAATGTAACCGACCTCAGATACACCACATATAATATTTGTAGCTTTCATCTGATATGGTTAAACACAAAGTGCAAAGCTTTTATATGGATTTATCTAAGAAAACATGTTTACACACAGCAGCTTAAAGGTGTTGAATGAGTTCTAGGAGCAACTGGACTTTCAACAGGTAATTTATCACAAAGAAAGAAAAACAAACCTGGATCTCTCTTAATCCCAAGGCTTTGCCAATAGTGGTAGCAGTCAAATCGCTGCCACCCCTGCCTAAAGTGGTGATAGCACATGATTTCCATCCCTGAAAATTGATGTGCATCATCATAAACAAAAAAACATAACAAAGATTCAATTCATCCGCAGCATCGTAACTGCAGAAAGAATAGGCTCCATGGCCTTAAACATGAGTTATGAAAAAATGCAGACCTTCCCAAGAAAACCAGTAACTATAGGAATAGCAGGGTCATCAATCCAGTCTCCCTGTAGCCTCTTTGCAACAGAAGGATATGTTGCTTCAAGGATGTCCGCATTTGTAAAATCATCAGTAGTTATAAAGCCAATATCAAATGCATCATACTGCAAGCAAGCAATGAAATTTTAGTTGAGGCAATGTCAGGCTAAAATATTTGTTAATTATGCATGGTTCCTATAGTGAATTGAAGACGCAAATTAAAAGGAAACAAGAAAATGAAAAGAATTATGTTTTAATGAAATACTAATGTGAGTGTTTACCACTCAGAGATTCATAGGGCTTATAAATTAGCTCATCATGTTGAACATTATTTTTTCTTAGCAGGTTTGAATTGGTGATTTGAAAGAAAAGAGATTAGCTCTATCGATGTCATGGCCTCAGATCGTGGGCCAGAGGGCCTGGCCCGCCTGTGAACAGTAGCAGTTAGGTTAAAGAGTTAGTTTTAGATTAAATTCTGTTTAGATTATTTTGTTTCAGATTTAGTAGATTAGATCAATTAGAGGGTTGGTCCTGTGTCTATATAAACAAGGCCCCAGTAGGTGTTTAGGTCATCGAGTAATTCAGTTTGGCTATTGCCTTCTTGTATCCCTGCCTCTTCGCCTCGTCGCCGCAACAACACCACCACGACGAAGAGGTCCAAGCCCTCGACCAACTACCTATTTCAGTATAATCTACAAAGATTAGTTACTACCAATTTTACGGAAACCCCGGTTGGTGACAACTTGGTATCAGAGCTCTCGGGTTCTTCCACTGCAATGAATTCCCAATCTGGCACCAGTTTAGAGAGCACCATCGATGACATGCTGAACGCTATCATGCAACGCCTAGATGCCATCAAAGAGAAGTTGCAACCACTCCAAGCGAAAGTCGTAGAATTGAAAGCAATGGTGACGGAGCAGGCGGACGCGATTGAAGAGAAGCTGCAACCAACCCAACCCTTGGAGGAGAGGGTAGCCATGTTGGAGGTGCTCGCCCAGAATCCTGGCCGACAACATCCCCAGGCTACCGCTGATCACGTGGATCCACCTCCGCAGGGCCAGGTCAGGCGGCGACGGCTTAGTCGGCGACGTCAACAGTGTTATGGAGGCCAATGCTACTTCCCTAACCGCGCAGAGCACACCCTCGCATGCACGAATGGCCTAGCCGACGGTTGAGGGATCGACGTGGGATGCCTTGGCGGCACCAACAGCCCAGCTCGAGGACGAGCTAGTTTTTAGGGGGGGGGGGGGGGGAAGAGATGTCATGGCCTCAAATCGTGGGCTAGAGGGCCTGGCCCGCCTATGAACAATACCACACGGTACTGTTCACGTTAACATTACCACCGGTACTGTAGAAGTTAGGTTAAAGAGTTAGTTTTAGATTAAATTATGTTTAGATTATTATGTCTAGATTATTTTGTTTCAGATTTAGTAGATTATATTAATTAGAAGGTTGGTCTTGTGTCTATATAAACAGGGCCCCAATAGGTGTTTAGGTCGTCGAGTAGTTCAGTTTGGCTATTGCCTTCTTGTATCCCTGCCTCTTCGTCGCGTCGCCACAATGCCGCCACCGCGACGAAGAGGTCCAGGCCCTTGACCAACTACCTATTTCAGTATAATCTATAAAGATTAGTTACTAGCAATTCTACGAAAATCCCGGCCGATGACAATCGATAAGAAAAGAATATTTTAGTTTGTGATAGGAAAGATAGGCAGCAATAACCTGTCTACATCCCTATAAATCAAATGAGCAAGGGATAAATGTAATAAAATCCCCAAACTTGCATGGTTCCTATAACCTACTCAATTTTCTAGGCCTCTAGGGTTGTGAGATACTAATAAACCTTACTGGTAACCAATTGTCCAATTGGATTATCTTTCACTCCTTCACAGGTCCAGACTTTTTAGATGGAAACAAAATACACAGAAAACCTTCAATTAAACCACTGCACCAATGCATTTGATGGAACATGGAAGTATCTACCTGTCGGGCCTTTTTCCCAAGTTTATTCAAATATGCAGCAAATATTCTTGTAGACATGCATTCACCAAAGGAAACAAGGTAATCCCGTGTCCTAGGAGTTAGCTCTTTCATCATAGCAACACCCTTAAGAAGTTGTTCCAATTCGTCCAATAAACCTGTTGAGATTAACAGTGAAAATGCTTTTATAGACAGTACAATGCTTTGCTTCCATGAAAGACAAAATGAATGTGAAATGCTGAATTAACCCAGCACAAAATGACAAACAATGGGCAATATGCTAAATAATTATTACTTTATTAGTCACAGCTAAAATGGTATTATGATTTATAACTAAGGATGAGACATACCACATTTCAGCTGTCCACAATCTTTCATGTTAAAACCTAGTGAGAAGCATAGCAAGCATGGAAACTGAAAGGTTTAGATGATGGATTCTATATATGTAAATTGGAATTTGGTTCCCATACTTGTTGCCTTTATATTTATTTGGTGGTTGTACATAGAAACTGGATAATATAAAACGGTTATGTGTTTGTTCCAGAGGATCGTACTACCTGACATGTCAGTTGTTACTTGCCATTTACTGTAAGACTGCTTGATGATGATGCACCCATTGTATGAGTTCTAAAAATTGTTAGAATTAGCACTGACATCACTTTGTAAACCACTAATTTAGTTAAACCAACTACAATGGAAGCACTAAGCTATAGGATAGGATACACAATATGTCCTTGTTGCATACAGAACAGAAAGGTGAAAATGACATAAAATGGACGATAACGACCTCAAGGCCTGTCACCACCATAGAACATTAAAGGAAAGCTTGGTGTTCCATATTCTTATGTTCATTTATAATCCTCAACCACAAATATTGTCTATTTTTCGAAATCAAATTTCTTTAAATTCAAATGAGGAATATTTGTGTAGCTAAAAAATAGTCATGTGGTTTACTGGATGTTAAAATGACTAACATTGTATGGTAAAGTCTAATCTGAATTACCTGTAGTTTTGTGTTTTGATAGATCATTTTATGGCCTTTAAAATAATAAGGTATTCGCAACACTTATGGCCACTAGGACTGTGAAAATGGGTGATATTCTGACAACTTCACATGTGCCAACAAGTATGATACACAAAACACCAAACCTACCTAAAAATCGTCTGCAACAACTTAAAAAGAAATGTGAAATAAATTAAATTTTGAAAACGACCTTATATTAGGAAAATGAGTTAACTACGTTAATGCAATGAACCAAAGGGTTCATTAGTTTTTACTGATGACGACCCCAGGTAGTAACATTATCAACCAAAAGTTCAAGAACTGGATGATAAATGTCAGTCGAGTCCTCAGCTGAGCCCCTCTCAACCGATCCCTCTTAGCCGAGTCCTCCAGTGAGAACAAAACGTACGAACTCGAGCAATCTATACTGGCGACAAACATCGTGGCTGCCGCAACAGCTTGTATCTTAGCTAATAGCTCTCATGTTATTTTCCTTGAAATACTGGTGCATACATATAGGGGAGAAACCACCCCCTGTTTGCCAGACTACTAAACCTACTAGGACTCTAATAGCTAGAGACCTTTTATAATTTCCCTAGGACTCATTATAGAAATATTATTTCTAATTTGACTCATTAGAACTCTAATTAGACCGGAACACGTCTCGGTCAGGTTCATTTTCTTAACAATAAACAGAAATATCAAGGGATACAGAACAAATGAGCACTTATGAAAATCACTCTAGCCCAATAGAAAAGGGGGTGTACTGTCAACGTTAACTTCAAGGTCATGAGTCATGGAATTGGAACAGACATTTTGCCTCTAGGTATTAGCCAAGCAAAGAAAAACGGGAAGCTTCAGTCAGCTTAGTAAGCAGAAGAAAGGCTAAGTCTTCTGTGTTTGACATGTTTGACAAACAAGCACTTGGACCAACGATTGAAGAGCAATATACCTGAAACAATCGATCTATCCAATCCAAGCTCATCAATCGTCCTGAGTAGAGCAGAGCAATGAACAATCAGGATTGTACCCTTCTGACCTAACCAGAGATCACCAAAGAAGAGATTCGAAACGCACCTAATGTGGAGCTCCTTTATAACTGCGAGCTCGGGAATTTCGGACGCATTCGACGCACCGCAGCTCACAGCCTTCTCTCCTGCCTAAACAATCAAGTAATCGCTCACATCTAGCACAGAATGGCTCTGCAAAAATGCACACATTTCACGGCGAGCTAAAAAACGGTACCAGGAGGAGGTTGTTGGTGGTTTTCCCCATAGCTGACAGAACAATCACCGGCGTCTCCTCGGGAAAGCTTAATATGAGGTCGGCCACCTCCCGCATCCGCTCGGCAGACGCCACCGACGAGCCGCCGAACTTCATGACGACGGTGAAGCCCGTAGCGGCCTTCTCCGCGGCCACCGACGCGGCCCCCTTCTTGAGGACAGCCGCCCCACTCTGGCACCGCACCACCAAGCCCCTCCTCCTCAAACATCTCCCTCCCGGCCTAGCCGTAGCAGCCGCGCACGCAAAATACGGCTCCCTCCCGAGCCTGGAGCCGGCGCCGACGGAGGGAGCGGCCGGAGAGTCCCGAGCGACCCCCGGGAACCGGAGCACCACCGCCATCTCTCTCCCCGAAGCTTGTAGATGAGTAGATCTCCCCTTCGCGGAGGCGGGAGGAAGCACGTGAAGGATCGATCGGAGCGGAGGCGGCGAGGCGACTGACGAGTGGAGACGAGGGCGGAAGGGGAGGCGTTATATAGCCGGAGGGGAAACGGACGGCGCGGAAGGGTGGGCCGTCCGGTTTGCGGCGGCCAGTGGACGGCGCGGATCAAACTCCGGTGGCCGCTGGACCCCAACCAGGACGCAGAAAACTGTGCAAGCGAGCCGCGGCCCGCGGACGCCGCGAGTGGGGTGGGCGAAGGGCGGGCCCACCTCGACGCCACGTGTGTGGTGGACCCCGCGCTCTCGGATTCATACCACTGGCTGTGCCTGCGCTTGCAACATGAAATTTTCTCTACAAAATGTAAAGTTGATTTTGATCTCATTATTAATATCTCTGTCACCAGACACATTGTTTTATTTTTAGTATTTAGAATATATCCTTTATGTTATAATATAAAGTTAATAGTTTATCTTTTCTAATCATCTTAACTTTTTAAGTTGAACTGATTGGTACATTTAACACAATATGTATTAGAGTCAACTTATTTTTATTTTAAGCTAGAGACCTAATAGAGTCTCGTGTGAGGAGGGATATTGAAATATACAGTAAATTGTTTATCTTTCCTTGAGTTTTTGAGTTGAATTGATTGGTGCATACAACTCAATACTAGATCAATACTATAAAGACTTTGATTTTTAATTTGTTCATTTAGTTAACACTACAGATCTAATAGGATTCGCAGTAAACACCCTACTAATTTCTACTGATTTGTTTAAGAAATGGTAAAAATAAAGTCTTTTAAGACGGAGAGACGGAATACATACTAGTATTTACTTGAATTTGCATCAAGACTTCAAAGTATTGGTCAGTACTGCTGATTTCCTGGCTGCTCGTCTGATTGTTAGAATTCCAACTCTCGTGCTCGTCACGTAGTCTTCAGTGAATGAACAGCTCTGGTGTTCAGAGGACATTAATTAGTCATTCAACGATAATGTTCAACTGTTATTATTACGTTCTTCAGGAAAGCGCGCAAGAAAATCACCAGCTGACCAAAAACAGTTTCCAGTCTTTTTTCTGAAGAAATGTTACCCGAAAGAAAATTGTTTTATGTGCCACTGATTGGATTGGGATTTGGGACAAGGTAACACAAAACAACAGTAGATGCACAGTGGATACAACGACAGCGGAAAAAAAAATCATCTCATCATCATCTTCTCCTCCTTTTCAAAGTGCTAACGAAAGAATTGTTCGATTCTTCGTAGCTGGTTTGCGCAGACAGATTGTCTCCATCGTGCATCGGTTTCAGCTGAGAAAAATAAGATTTTTTTTGTGTGTTCTCTGATCATGCAACTCTAGCTTGACAGTCTTGCTCCAACTGAAAGTTTCGTAGTATAATTGAAACAAGCTCCCCCTCTATGAACCCAGGAGAAACGCCCGGTGTTTTTCCCATTTATTACCTTTGATTTGATCATCAGAGATTCAATCAGAATCACCTTTTTTTTTCTGAACTACGCAACACGACAGTGAGCTGTGATTAAACTATGGTCACCTGGGAGTTGTATGCAACAAGAACTTGAACTCTGACCTGGATTACGTAACCTCTTTATTGAAAAGGAGACAGGCTGAACAAGAAAAATACAGATTCTTGTGCTGCCTGGGGACTTTGAAGAAGAACCCTTCCACACTGAATTTACAATCTTTTCATGGACGCCGGTTGGAGCTGAATCTGTTTATGGGCCATCTGTGGTCAAAATCTCGTATGCACACTGCTCGCCATGACCTGACCTGACCTGCATGGAACACGCCGATTGCCTGCAGTTTTTTTTTCGTGCAGTGTGAGCTTGTCTGACGGGCAAAACCAAGACTAAGGTCTTGATTGGAATTGCTCTGCTCCACGTTTTATAGCTCCGTTTCATAAATATTTAGCCAAACAGGTTCAGATCTTAGTTTTTGGATCCGCGAAAAATGGAGATCCACGACTCCGCTCCACGTTTTTTGTGGAGCACCTCAAGAGGTGCTCTGCGGATTCAGTTTTTAAAACAAAACGTAAAGTTCGGGGTAATTTATCCACCAATGTTATTATAAACTTATCGATTCACTTTTTAGTTGATATTTATTACTTTTTCATTTAGTACTATCTATATTAACTTTTTAAATGTTACTGTTGACTTTTATCACAAATTTTGATTATTCGTCTTATTCAAAAAAAATGAAATATCATTTATTTTGTTATAATCTGTTTTAATATTGAAGGTACTTCGATTATAACTTATATTTTTGTATATTTACATAATTTTTTTTGATAAGATGAATGATCAAAGTTTATGAAAAAAGTCAACGACGTTATTTAAAAGTTAATAGAGGGAGTACTAATTTAATATGTTTTACATAATGGACATGAAAAATAATATAATTGGAGATTTATGAATAAACTTTGGGGTAAAATAATACATTCCTAACAAATTCTACTATTCTTGAATCTGAATTCCCTCAACAAGTCAAACAAGTGCAAATACTCCACAGTGGAGCAACAACTCCACTCTAGATCTGATTCTAAATAAATTCCATGGAGTAGAGCAAATTTTAAAAGAGTGGAATAGTCCAAAACAGACCCTAAGAAGAAATCGTCTCGCTAAGACGTGCTTATGCAAGAAGCTCATCTGCGAACTGCGATATTAGTTTGGTGCTGATTCATGCCGATGGTAAATTAACAGGAAAGGACAGACGAAGTAGAAAGCGATTTGATTGAAAGCTACATTAGCCCCGACCGACCGATCGATCGATCAGTGGCTGGCATCATGCATGCTGTCATCGCCATGCACTGTGCCATGATCGATGGGCAGAGAAATTGCCAGTGGCCACACAGGAAGAAGCTATGAGCTGAGCAGCTAGATATTCAGATATCGTCTTGCACCCAAACACTAAGAGTTCGTTTGGGTTGGTAGCTCGTTTGGTTTGGGGGGCGATGATAGATAGAATGATTTTATTTATGGATTTAGGAATGAGATGATATTAAATGTATATAATTGAGATAAGCTTAAATTTAGTAGGATCCACTTGTCAAATATATTTTTTACAAAAATATAATCATATGAGATCTTATTTCATAGATTAAATTATCATCAATACAATGATATAATTAGATCATAAATTGGATAAATAATTTGTAAGTAAAAATCGTTTAAATATTTATAAATGGAAAATTAAATATATAATAACCAATCAGAAGACAACACATCATCTAACACAATATTCAATGAACATATCTGTTGGCGCAAATGTTACGCCAACAGGTTCTCTGAAATCAAGAACGGACAAACAAGGAGTTTGAGTTTTAGGACTACCTTGAGCCTCCGAAAAGGATAATAGCTCAAGTGGTCCGAATAAGTGTAGATGAACAACTTGTTCTGGATCCCCTTTTACAAGGTACAATGGGGGTATTTATAGGGGAAAAAGCATAAGGAAAAGACTTATTTACTCCTAGATTACAACCGACATAGTGGAAACTATTCGGTATTATAAACAAGGTTATACACGGTAAAGTACTGCAAGGTAGATGGATAAGCTAGACATCCAATCAATCATGTCCTTCGGCTTCGAGGCCTCCATCCTTCCTTCGGAGGGTTCTCCAGGGCTTCGCTCCGTAGTACCTTCCGGTCGTGGCGACGCATGCTTCGAACAACAGTCCGCCAGCTTCGGAGTCCTCATCAGCCTTTGAAGGGTTAATCTTTAAGTCTTGGAAATGGAGTAATTTCCCCCAACAGTAGCCCCTCGAATACGCTTTTCTGTAGTTAACCTGTTTAGAAAGAAGGCAGTATACGGAAAGAACATTCTATTTTCTGAGGCTTAAAGAGGATTTGGGGATGCTGCGATTTAGCCGAGGATTTTGAGCCCGCCGCGTTCGAACCTTCCCCTTCGATTTCTTGATACAGTGGGAACGCATGTTGGGAAGAGAACGGTTTCGAAGTGCGAACGTCGTGGAGACGGTTTCGGAGTATGGACGTCGTGGAGACGGTTCTGGAGTACGGACGTCGTGGGGACGGTTCTGGAGTGCGGACGTCGTGGGGCGCCGTTTAGAAGTAGTCGTTACAGCGCAAATAGCCGTTACCCTCTGCAAAAAAGGTAACGGTCGATTTTTACAGCGGTTGTACGCCGTTCCAATTACCGGACCCACTTGTCGGTGATGGAAGCCGAACCGCATTCATCACCTGCGATGTGAAATCAATCGAAGAGTAGTACTGGTCGTGTGGTTATAAAAGGGAGAGACAGAGATTAACCGAGATTTTTTACCGCATTCATCACCTGTGATTCACCTTTCCCCCAATCCTCCAAACTCTTGAACACTCGAGCACAATGGCGAGAACTAGCCACACCACCCCGGCAGCGGCCAACACCCTGGCGCAGAGGCAGGCGTGGGCCGCCTCGGCAGCAGCGGCAATGGCGGGGGCTCCGAGCGGTGCCTGGCCCAAGAACCCTCGGGCGCTCCGTCCGCCCTCCAAGAAGAAAATTGCCCAAAGCTTCATCATCGGCCAATCTTTGAGCACCGCCGAGTCCATTGAAGAAGCAGTGGACGGAAAGTTGGGTGCCGGGCTGAGGACTCGAGTCCCTGGGACGGAGTCGACTCCAAGGCCGCGGAGCGGGGAGGTGGTGGTCTTCGAAGCATTCTTCGAAGCAGGCCTGGGACTGCCAGCCGTGGATTTCTTGGCAGAGGTATTGGACTTGTTCCATATCACTCTGCCTCAACTGTCCCCCAACGCCATCGCCCGCTTGGCCATCTTCGAATGGGCGCTCTGGGCGGAGGGGTGCGAAGGACGCTCCGAAATCTTCGCCGCGACCAACGAAGCCATATGCCAACCGAAGCCACAAGACGGGCCAGGGGACTCCAAGGTGACGATAGCCTTTGGCAGCGTCAATTTCCAGCTGCGGAGGGAGCATGCCCTCCACTTCCTTGCAAAAGCTATAAACGACAGGTGGTACACAAACTGGATACTTCGGTGGTTTTATGCCGAAGTCGGAGAGGACTCCCCCCTCGCTGGTCCTCTCCAGGAGATCTGGTTCCGGAAGGAGGCGGGCATTTCTCTGAACCCTAGCCTGCTCTCGACGAGGCTAGGGTTGCTTACTTCGGTGGCTCGTCGCATGAGCATGCGCGACCTGGCCGAGGAGTTCGTCGCCCTTCGGATCCCTCCCCTCGGAGCCAACTGGCCGATCTTGTTCCCACAGGCCTCGGAGGGGGACCTCCGAAACTTAGGTAAACCTTCTCCTCGCAGCATCATATTAAATGAAGAAATCAATTATACTCATATTCTCATACCTTTTTCTTTCAGCGGTGCCTCTGGCATTTGCTCCGGAGGACGTAGTTCGGGCCACCGAACGAGTTCTCGGAGCCCCCTCGGTGGTCGAGAGGCAAAGAAGGTTGGAGCTGGTGGGGAGCTGGGAGCGATCCAACAGAGTGTGGAGAGCTCTCGACATGGAGCCCCCGAATCTTCCCGACTTTGCCCCGACCAGAGCAGTTGGCCGCAAAAGGAAAGCCGCTGCAGAGCCCTCCAAGAAGGCCAGCAAGCAGCCGCTTCGGAAGCGAAGCACCCTTCGCAATTGGCGCCTGCCTCGTTTGCTTCGTCGCCGAGTGCGCAAAGCTCAGCTTCCAAAGAGGCAGAGGACTCCGACGGCCAGACAGCGGCGGTCTTTGAAAGCCTACCTCCTGGAGGATGAAGACTTAGGGGAGGTCCCCCCTAATACTTCCGTCAGGGAGGTAGTAAGTGCAACTCCGACTGTTCTCCCTGCGCCCGTCGTCGTGCAAGTGGAGTCAGACTCCCCAACTCCCAACTTGCCTGCACCCGAGGCGGTCCCGGCGGAGACCGTGGCTCCGACTGGAAATGTTGAGGGCAGGACCTCGGGGGATGACTTCGCCGACATCCTTCAGATGTACGAGGTCTTGGAGGATCCAGCAATCCTTCCCCACGAAGCTCCCGGAGGTTCTTTCCGAAGCTCCTCCTTTTTTAACTAATACTTGCCTGCTATCTGTGAAAACATGCTTATTAATTTTGTTATTGAAATAGGTACCTCTTCGAGTGTTGATGTTTTGGTGGCGCCCGAAGTCCATGCGTCTCCGGAGGCTGCTATTCGAGCGGACCCTCCCGCGTCTCTGGAGGCTCCAAACTTGGCGGCGGAGAATGTGTCCTTCGGGGTGGACGACGTGCTCGCCGGGACGGAGTTGGCGACGGGGGTCACTCCAGCAGTGGCCGCCTCGACCACCGAGGTTGCCTCCGCCGCTGCGGTTCTGGTCGAAGGGGTGGCGGCCGATGGTCGGAGTACTCCTGCTTCGCCCTCCTTCGTACCGGAGGGGCAAGAGTATTTCTAGCCTCCGTTGGCAATTCGGAGGATGAGGCCGCAGCGGATGATGCTCAAGCTCTGTCTTGGCTTCCTCTGCTGGCTCCGTTCCTGGAGCACCGGAGTGGCCTCCGGAGGCTCATGGAGCCCCTGGCTGAGAGAAGCCAGGACATCGCCAATTCGGAGTTGATCTCCGTCTTGAGCGAGGCCAGGGCTTCGTTGTCACGCCCCGATTTAAACAAAATCGAGACATTATTGAATTTCCATAGAAAAACAATAATACAAGAGGTTCATCATGCGACAACGTACATACGGTAAAATTCATGGTACGCAGACCATATTTATTACAACATTGTTTTAATAAGACAGTAGAGTAAAATAATTAGAAAACGGCATGACGAACTTCTTCTTCAGGATTTTTCTTCTTGACTGGGTCGCTACTCCAGACCGTCTTCGAGATAAGCATCCTCTGTGGGGTCCAACGGGTATGAGTACAAAAAGTACTCAACAAGCCACCGCAAATGCAAATAATAATGCAGGATAATAAACAAGGAAGGATAAAGGCTAACAATGCGGAATAAAGCAGTTGCAGTTATGGCATTTAGTGTAATCATATTTTAATCATGCGGAAAGTAAACATGAGCATCATCAACATCAACTAACTCGAGGAGTACGTTTTACCTCCTCGCACAACGGTCCTTACATGACAAATAACATGCACATCCATTTTCAAGTAAACTAACTGGGGGATGTCACGCAACCCGCCCTTGACCGTGGGCTCGGCTTTTCGAAAAGATTTAAGACTCTGATCAGAGATGTACTACTGTACCCACAAGGCACGCACTCATCTCAACGAGATGACCCATTACACGGGAACTCGTGCCAAAACCTCAATATGAGATGTTCCAAGCGATAACCACCCGCTCTAGGTTTCGCCGGCGCGCCGGGCCGCATCCCGGCTAACGTCGCACCCCCTTTTGCGCCACGTTGGTACAAGTCACCCGCAGGTGCAACTTGACCCATCTCCAAGTGGTGGCCTCGGTTTGGAACAACCCATACCTTAGTTAGGACTTACCCACTAGACTTGTGGTTAGTACGTAAGTGTATTGCAACGGATCCCTCAGACCGGTCCTTATAGTGCCCCGGGTGCGACTGACCAATGCCCTAGCTTGCACCCGGAACCCACCATGCATACACTCACAACCATGACTCATCACCAACAGAATTTCCAAAGACAAGAAGTAACGGGATCATATAATAGAACCATTTCACTACGACTCATTTTTTATCCTATAGCGGCCGTGTCAATACATTGGACACTAGCTAATATCATAGTTCATATGGTGACAAGGAGGTTAGGCGAGATAGCATGGCTTGGGTTGCACATCAAGGTCGGGGGATCCTAAATAAATATAATGTAAGGGTTCATTTGACTAATGCATATACATAACCTATGTGTTTTAGCGATAGTAAATTCAGACATGGGTTCAATATGCTCAAAAGAATTGTTTGGTGACTTGCCTTGTTCAGCAAAGGGAGAGGGAGGGACTTCGGGGAAGTACTCCGGCTCCTCGGCGACGTCGTAGTCTTTTTAATATAAAGTAAAATAAAAGAACATAACATCTAATCAAACAGTATAACATTACATTATAAACACATGAGTTAAAGTTAGTTTGATCATAAATAAAATAACTTCAATGGTTAAAGTTCTGAAATTTATTTATCCATTAATTTAAATGAATCTAAATGAATTATTGTCTTTCATGAAGGGTTTTTAAGTGTGTATAATACTACATTAAGTTTTCTAATCAATTTAATATAAATGATTCATAGAAACTCAGTGGTT
>JAAALK010000286.1:45329733-45354379 GCA_019279435.1 Zizania palustris | reverse complement strand
CAAAACCACTCCAAGTCACCAAACGAGTAAGTCTATATATGTTTACTTTTTGCTCGCGTGTACGCGTTTTGAGAGGGCAAAGTCAGTTTCGGTTCGGTTTGTACCCAACTAACACCTGTTGATTCCGATCGAACAGCAAAAAAAAAAATGTAGATTAACAGCTAGACGCGGCTATATATCTAATTGTTGAATCCAATTATATTTGTCGAGTCAACAAAGAGCAGCGCTGCTATATTTTACTCCGTCGAATAAGCTGGCACACATCAACCAACACTGGATGCATGGGCTACCACTACTTTACATTTCGTCTTCTTTTTCTTCTGTGAAGAAAAATACAGCACATGAACCTCAGAATTATTATCTCGATCGATCGAGAACTAGAAAATTTCAAATTTCTCTTGTTTTGCTCTACCTTCGACTGCTTCGTCGCTGATGTTACTGACGGTTACGGCAGTTGAGAGAACTCTGATCCGGCCTGCAACTAAACCTCGGAGATTGTGAAATGCGTACGTACTCTCAAACTTTTTGTTTGCCTCTTCGGTTTGGTTTGGTTTGACAGGCAGAAGGCGCGGCGAAGACGACGACTTCCAGGCAGGCAGAAGCTTCGTTTTCTTCCGGTACAACCACCAAACCATTTAATTTCTTGCTGTTCTTCGTATCGTCGTCTGCTGCGACATCTTACTTTCCCTCTCATCATCTCCTTCTCTTCTCGTCAGCTCCCTTTTGAATTGTTAAGTCGGAGGACAGCGACGACGACGCATGTGCTGCCCTGTAGCACACGGAAACACGATTCCGCCGTTCCATCTGCACCGTCGTCGTGTGGTGCAATGCTACCAGTCTAGCTACCACCTCAAGCACAAAGCACATCAGATTAGTTACCAGCTCGTGCTTTCCATGCTCGATCTGGGTGTCGATCAGCTCCTTTGGCTTCATGCTTGGTTTGGATTCAGAGATTTCCGCTGGATTCTTCATGGAATTTCTGGATTTTCTCAACTTCACTAGCATCGTCAGCATCGGTGCATGCATGAATAATCACAGCGTTGCCTGGCCTGAGAAACGCATGCGTGCATGTTTTGGCGCGAGAAACAGATTAAACACGTTAACTGTCTCGTCTCACAGTTAAGCTGTAGATTTTAAAAGCTACACGAGAGTCGTGAAAATCTAGGAAAAATTCAAATAACCTCCTGAAAATTTAGTGTCTAAAAAACACCCATTGTATTGAAAACTAGCTCAACCTACAATTTTGAAGTGTGGTTTTGCTGACGTGCCGAAACAGTAGGCGGTTTTGTTTAGGTGGCAGGTGACGTGGCAGATCAATGGAAAATATTTATTTTTAAATATTTTCTATTTATTCAGGGGTTATTCAGACTTTAGTCAAAGTTAGAGTGTGTAATTCAAACTTTTTCATTGATCCGCCACGTCAGCAAAATCGACCACTGTTTTGCCGCGTCAGCAAAAACACCCTTCAAATTAAGTTAAGGTTAAGTTAATTTTTAATACCACGAGTGTTTTCCAGACGGTAAAATTATTTAGGGGTTATTCAAAGTTCAGCGATATTTTTAACGTGTAATTCAGAATTTTTTCCAAAAATCTATTACGAACTACAATAATTGTGCTACTAGTTGCATTGGGTTCCAATGCATGATGCCATTCTGCAAGCACGAGAGTACTACGAACAAGCAATCAACGTATGTACCATCAATCATCGTGCAGCTAAACAGCAACTTCTCCGCATGCATGCATGCAGCTCGCAGTGGCATTGCGAGGTCCCCAGGAAAGCTGTGGACGGTAGCTAGCACGATGGATCTATCTATCTATATAAACATAAAATATTATAACAATAAGTCTCTTCCAGAGTCTCGGTTTCTCTTTTAATTTAACATCACAGTGCCTACGGCGATGGATGGAGCAGCTAGCTGGTCCGGTCCACACGTAAACAGCAAGAGTTGCTGCTATTATACTCGCAAACAAACGCTGTCGCAATTGGCAACCCACTCACTGCAATGGTCTCTTTCTCCCGGAGCCATGTGCAAGCGGCCGGTTGCATTATTATACCGTGTAATCTCTTTCGTTCCACAACATATTATAATAGGTTTGGGCTTTAACATATATTGTATTAAGGGGAATAAGAAAAACTTCAGATACTCTCATATTTGATATGAGTGAGTATGGGTTGAAGTTGTTGAGTGAATTGAAGCTACGTTTGTTTCAGTTTTGAATTATAATGATTGAACTTATAAAAAAGTTTAGTTATGCTAGGTTATTAGATTGTTATAATTTGTATTGTAGATTACAATAAGTTATGACGCTAGTTTGACCTATCTGTTTCAGCTTAGGAAAATATGCTAGATTATTATAATCTGAAATAGCCGAGATAAACGGGCTCTAAACAACTCCGGTAATAATATACTATATAGTAAAGATAAAAGTGTTATATTTATGATACATTTTGAATCTATAAAAAACATATTGCATTCTGAAAAAAGTGAGGGTAACTAGCAACAAATCGTCTTAGGCGTAAGCAAATAGTGAGCACGGAAAAGACTGAAACAACATATATATACTCTTTATAGACAACCGTGCCTTATTTGTTGGGCTTAAATAGAACTTGTGTCTTTCAGAAAGCGGCTATACACACGACTGGAAAAGACGACTTTCACACGACTGCTATACATATAAGCGGAGTAGTGTCATTTGTTGTATTGGATCGTCTGAGAGTCGGTTTGTTTAATCGTGTATAGTATTTTCGTATTAAAATAGTTTTGAAACTAATGGACGATTTTTTTTAAAAAAAATATATTCTGAACTAATCGCCACTATTATTCTCTCTGCCAATCTATTCTTCTTTCTTTTCCTGGTACAAACAGAGCTATTGTTTTGCATAAGAAACGGTTTCAATTAGGACTGTCCTAATCCTAAGTTCCTAACCGCTGTCGTTACCAGACAAACTGATTATTAGCTGTGCCTATTATATTGACGATAGACACCAGCTAGCCTACGCCAAGAACTTGTTACATTCTCTGCACTTGTTACTAGTTGTTACTAGCTAAGGCTAATGTTGCGTTCTAATTTTAAAATTTGCTTCTGCCATGAAAAAATAGAAACTGAATTAAATGGATTTACCAAATTTGTTTTTTCATGAAAAACAACTTTTTTAATACAAATTCGGATGCCGTTTGGGTCATGTTTTTCTGCTTCTATTTTTTTGCTTTCCGTTTTTAGTACAAATTAGAAATCATAAATTTAAGGTGTCTCGATTGATCTGATATGGTTTGTATTATATTACACAATTTTATGAGATAGTTATATGGTTGTCGGTTACTCTATGAGATGAACTATGGATTTTTTATTTATCTAATATATTTTTTAGTTATTTAGTTGCATCTATATTGTTTGTTTCTTATTTATATATATGTATGGAATATTATAACGATGATGAAAATTATGTCAGTTATAAAAAACAGTCAGCTCACAACAGCTTTTTATAGCAGCTTCAACCAAACGACTTTTAGTTTTTTCACATCAGACAACCCATAACATCTTTTTTTACAGCAGACGACAGCTCGTAGCAGCGTTTTCACAACTCACATTAAAACCAAACACACCTTAAGAATGCTCCCGACTGCTGTCTCAGTTATAATTTTCTTGGATAATTAGATTACGTAGTAATGTTAAAGTCAACCAGCATGCATGCATGGCTGCGCCTGATTAGTTACAGTTCGGCAAGCAGCGGCAGCAGCAGCTTGATTGATCATATCAATCTGGTAGATTTGATTGGCCAATCCAATCCCAGGTCACCCAATCTTCTGCACGGTTATTAGGCAGAACAGTATCACTCAGTCAACCACACGTACTCATATTTCGGCTCGTGAATCATCATCAGGACAGGATGCCGCCTAATTATTAGTGTTTTGATGCATACGCCATACGCTAGCTGCTAACTTCCATGCAATGCAACCAAACACGTTTTCATGTTGCTTTCCCTAACCAGGATGATTTAGACGTGTAACATAAACATCTATCACAGAAAAATGGATGGATAATAATAGCCAGGAGATGACTCATCATGATTATTAAACTACCAATGCAAGATTAATCATGGTTATTAAGTAGGAAAATTTTGATCCTATATATATCCTCTATTTAGGGGGTGTTTAGATACAACGACTAAATTTTAGTTTCTGTCACATCAAATGTTTAAATACTATTTTAGAGTATTAAATGTAGACTATTTACAAAACCCATCCATAATCAGTAGATTATCCGCGAGATGAATCTAATGAGTTTAATTACGTCATGATTTGACAATGTGGTGCTACAGTAAACATTTGCTAATTATGGATTAATTAGGCTTGATAAATTCATCTCATGAATTATCCTTCGATCCTGCAATTATTTTTATAATTAGTTCATGTTTAGTGTTTCAAATTGATATCCAAACATTTGATATAATACAGACTAAATTTTAGTCCATGAAACCAAACACCTCCTTAGATAGATAGTGTAAATCCTCCTAACAAACATGTGACATGTCATTGATCTCAAATGACTCACGTGTTAGTGAAACGTGAAGGGTAAAACATCAACAATCTCCCATTAAACAACCATGGATATGACTTATTCTAGTTATTAGTTATATAGCTGATTATAATTTTTATTGACTATAATTTTCCCATTCAACACATAATTTGATCTCTTTTATTTTAAACATATAAAATGTAAATAAATTCTTCTAGATACAGCTGACGTAAATTAAATATCATCGACAATAATCCAACTAAAAAAGTTCCTCTTGCGCGGGCTTTTTCAGCCATAGAGGAGACACTTGCACAGAGATTGCATTGATACACACACAAAAAGTAGATGTCTCGGCCAAAGCTACTGATATATTATAGCTATATACAAGATGGTATCATGGCAGTTGCAACCGAGAACGAGAACGAGAACGAGCAGGCACGAGCTCTGCAAAATTAAAGCGAGTGAAAGCGAAAGAAGAAAAATCATTTCCTGTTGGGCTTCAGATTGTTAGCACTATAGCTAGCTAGCCATAAAGATGCTAGCTTTGGAGTTGTTGATGATACAACATGATGGACAAAATTAATTAGTGATCAAAGCCATGTATTAAGATCATATAAAACTTATACGCGTAACAACTATACGTGTTATATATAGTTAGATCCTAATTAATTAGTTGTTCGAAAGTACTTTAATATGGCATTAGTTGTGTAGTTGTTAATGATATGTAATGAATGGAATTAACAATAAATGTTGTATGCTAAACATTATGCAGTACAAGCAATCATGTTTTAGCACCGACAAAGGGAAATTGTCGTACGTCATGTTGCGTTATTAGCTGAAGAGTAGTTTTATTATCCTTTTCAAGGCAGCGAAAGGTAACAACAGATACTAAATTAAATTTAAATATAACCGTTGATTTGATACGGGTAAGATTGAAATAACGGACATCATCCCACTGACCAAAGATGGCATGCTATCGCCTTGCCACCGTTGACCCATCGGCCACGTTGTCACCCCTGCTTAGCCCGAGGCTATCCTGTCTGACCCTCTCATCGACTATAATTTAGTATTAATTTTAGTATCTTTTAATTCTTGAGATATTAAAAATAACACTAAAAATTATAGTACCTCTTGATACCTCATCAAAAACTATAAAACTTCTTGTATATTAAGATTATGTACGAAACTTATACACATATCAACTACATGTTATATATATAGTTAGATCCTTAGTTATTTGAAATTTCGATAATATGTCATTAGTTTGGCACTCTCTGGTTTCATAAAAGCAAGTAGTTTTAAACTTATATCAAGATTTATCTGAAACAAGTTGCTTCATATTTAATATGAATTTTGGACATTTATATCCTTGAAGTAGTATTATTTTCTTCTCGCATCTTGTGTTGTTTTTATTCATACATTATATTTAATAGCGATAAATAAGAAAAACATACACTAATTAATGGGTTTTTAGATATATGCCATTACAATTTCCGTGCTTTGGAACTTTGCCACTACAATTCGTCTATTTAGATATATGCCATCGCAACTCTGCTTTTATCTCTACCATGCCATTTTCTACGCCTGGTTTGACCTGGAATTTTTGTATTCCCCATCCTGCCCTCGTCTTTTCCGGTGATAGCCTCCGCGTAGCCCCCGCTACTGCCACAACACCGACACCGCCGCCATAGCACCGGCGCCACCGCCACCCACGCCGGCCACGCTACCGCCGCCCCCGTAGCCTCCCGCCGCAGCCCCCGTGTCGCCGCCGCCCTAGCTTCCCGCCGCAGCCCCCGTGCCGCCGCCACCCTCCCAAGCCATGCACGCCACCCCTGCAGCTCCCTGTAGCAGCCCCTGCGCCGCCGCAGGCCATGTGTGCCGCCCCCGCCGCCCCCGCACCACCATCGCCACCCCCCCGCAACAAGCCCCCGCACCGCCGCCGACACGACGAATCCGCGTCGACGGCGACACGCGCGCCGCTCTCGCTCACCCGACCGCACCGCGTCGCCTGCACGGAGCCCCGCTTCCCCTGCGCGGCGCGGCCCGTAGTCCCCGCAGCGGCGGCGTGTCTCGCCCACACAATCGCCAAGGTACCAGCCGCCACTCAGGAAGCCAAGCACCGCCGACGCAGCCAGTGTCCGCTCCCGCATTGCTCGCCGCACGGGCCGCTGTCTGCCGACGACGCCGCCGCCTCCGCAACACTCCCGTCGCTGCACCCGCGCCGCCGCCGCCCTCGCAGGCCACGCGTGCCGCCGCCCCTTGCTGTAGCCTCGCGCCGCCCCCCGCCCTTGCAAGCCCCGCGCGTGCCGCCCTCGCAACCGCCGCCCTCGCAGGCACACGTGTCGTCGCCCCTACAGCAGCCCTTGAGGCCGCTGTAGCCTCTGTGTCGCCGTCGCCGGCCCCGTGCGCCGCCCACACAGGCCACACACGGTGAATATAAGGGCATTTTTGTCTTTGCGCAAGCCCATGGTCAAACCAAGCGTTGAAAATGGTATGATGGAGATAAAGACAGAGTTGCGATGACATATATCCAAATAGACGAATTGTAGTGGCAAAGTTCCAAAGCACCAAAATTGTAATGGCATATATCAAAAAACCCCTAATTAATTGGTGCTCGATAAACACTAATTAATCAGTGTTTGATGTATGATAGAGAATAGTTGTTAATGCTATATAATGATTTGTTGTTAATGATATACAACGAATGAAATTAACATCAAAGTTGTATGCTCAACGTCACGTTATCATATTTTTGGCACCGACAAATCTGAAACCGCCGTCATGTTCCGTTATTAGTTGAAAGATTAGTGTCGCGATCCCGAAATTAGCGGCACAATGACGAGTGGCGTAATTAGACCGGCCGGGAAGGTGAGAAGTCGGTGCCCACCTGCCTGCCTAGCGCGGCTCCAAACGTCACCGATGCTACGAGAAGAATATCATATTGCTGGAGGCAGTTGAATTTTTTACTCCCAGATGACGAGCCTGCAGTTTGGCCTGACCTTATTTTTAGGTCACGTTTGCATGTTGCATGATCCTATTTATTTTTACGGAATAAAATTTGTTTATTTTTGTAGGGATAAAATTTAATCCTTTTATTTAGATGTAGGAACTAAACATTATTTAATGATGGTTCATAAATAATGATAGAGTGTGTATGATACTTTTAGTCTCTATAAGCAACATCCAAGGGACTAATGGACTAAACTTTAGGGACTAAAGGTTAGGCCATGTTTGGTTCCTATGGACTAAAGTTTAGTCCATTATTTTTATGCACTTTTAGTCCCTAAACATCCAAATAGGCGAACTAAAATTTGGACTAAAGGCTTCAGTCCTCTAGTCCATATGAGATGGACTAAACTGGAAAAGTGAGCTTTGGACACTTCTACCCCTCATTAAGGGCTAGTTTGGGAGCCCACAATCCCGGCCCATTCCCTGGGGATGGGCCGGGATTTTGAACTAAAATCTCGGCCCATCCCCAGGGAATGGGCCGGGATTGAAAGTTCCCAAACAGGCCCTAAAGTGTGTTGGGAAAATCCATGTCTTTTATTGCAAGGGTAAAATAGTCTTTTTCAACTCTATTTATGAATTTTAGCCCATAAAACCAAACATGTGATGGACTAAACTTTAGTCTTTGGACTAAAGGAACCAAACACAATCTTAGTCTCCATAAGCAATACTGTTTGGGATTTTAGGGGCTAAACTTTAGTCCCTGAAAATAAGCAACCATAATCTAAACGGGGCCTTAAAGATAATGAATGTATCGGGATATAAGACAAGAACTTAGCAGGATCATGATACTATTTCCGTCTGAACACGCTTAATATTAGAATTCTAACAAGATTTAATTACAGCGAGCTACAGTTACGTCAATAATTTGATTCAAATTTATTTTTTAAAAACCAAATAAAAGCCACGGTAGTTAGTTAATAAATTTATAGTGACATTAAGCGAAAAATCCTAGAACCACCCACCAGTAACTGTAATGCAGCTCAAGCATGGTAGCAGATCAGGGTTTGTGTAACCTAACGGTTACCGAGCTGCCGCTCCTCCGATCGGTTTGATTCAAATTCAAATTTGAGTTTGAAGATTTAAAAAAATATCAAAAGTTTCTATGAATATTAGGTGATTTATGATTATTTATGGTCCAATTTGTTTTCAAAAAATAAAAATTTATAAATTTATGAGCAAAATAAGATAGGTAAAAATAGAAAAGGAAAAAAAATTGGTCCGACCGAAAAGCTTGGATTTTATTTTTTATTATTTTTTTAAAAAATAGTGTTACTATATTTCTAATTCTTCACCATTTAATTCAACAAAAAACTAAATTTTATATAAAAATATTTTTATCATTTATCCCAATTTTTCTTTTTCTTTGTATTCCTAATAAAAATTTATAAATTTATGAGCAAAATAAGATATGTAAAAATAGAAAAGGAAAAAAATGGTCCGGCCTAAAAGCTTGGATTTTTCTTTTTATTTTTTTACATAGGGTTACTATATTTCTAATTCTTCACCATTTAATTCAACAAAAAACTAAATTCTATAAATTTTTTTATCATTTATCACAAATTTTCTTTGTATTCGTAATATTTTCTAGATTTTTATATTTCTCTGAATTTTCTATGTTTTTCTTTTTTCTATTTTTTTAAAACTAATCGATTTTCGGCATAAACCTATCGCTTATCAAATTGCTCGATAATTGATACCGTACGATAACCATTTGAATCGTTTACATTCCTAGGGCATTGCCACGTAAGATGTTAATTCCCTGCAACTATATATTTGCTACTGAAAGTTCATATAATTTTATATATGTTACTGGATGTGGATCAGAACTTGTTAACGAGATAACCAGTGATATATATAAAATTAGATAAATTTTTAATGGTATGTTAAAAATAATCTTATATGGAATATGATTTAATCGAATATAAAAATGATTTTGGCGGAACTAAACCTAACCCAAAGTGCAGATTGCACGGCCATCGCCGGACCATTTCGCCAATAAAGCACGCGTTTTTCGAAAAAAGAGTAAAATATACGATGGCTACGTAAACTTGCATCGAGATGTTAAATAGGTCCACAAATTTAAAAAATGCATATTAGAGCACCTAAACTTATATAAGTGATCCAATCAGGTTCAAACACGCATTTAACCCTCTTCACGCTTACGTGGCTTGTTAAGTGGTCTCTCCATGGCGTTGAGTCAGTTCGCGTTTATTCTTGTTTGCCTTTGATCCCTATCCAACTTCATCCCACTCTTTTCACCAAACTTCTCTTCTTTCCCGGTTCACCTACGACAGAGTGGGATGAGGCCAGGTAGGGAGCAAAACGCCAAAAAAAAAGACACGAGTTGATTTATCGTTACAGAGGTGTCACCTGGCAAGTCACGTAGGTGTGAAGAAAGTAAAACGTATGGTTAGACCAGATTAGATCACTTACACAAGTTTAAGTATTTTCTAAGTTTGTGAATCTATTTAACAGCTAGTAATCACTCGACTCGCTTCCACGTAGAAATTAATCCGGAATAAACAATTCTTGACCCAACAATAATATAATTCATTGACTGGATCGAAATTGTCACCATCTCTGACCGCGAAGACAGTGAATGTCCGCGTTTTGTAATCGCGCGAATGATTGGCGTTTACTGTACAGCGTGATGCAGATCAACAACATAATTAAATAGTATAGTATTTGATTTTGCTGGTTTTCTGCTGGGTGTCCATACGTATTTTCCACGAGTATCAAGTAGTATGTACATAGAAAAGTCAAACGATGGAAGGGAGGGAATACATACCCTCAACGATTATTATGTCCCCTTGAACGCTTCAACGGCTCGATCTCATCCCCCAATAGAGATGGCAACGGGTACCCGAAACCCGAGTACTTGATGGGTTTTACTCGATAAAAAGACGAGTGTGGAACAATATCTTCACCCGCGGGTGTCTTATTGGGCAAAAACCTCTACCCAACAGGTAGAGCGGGTGCGGGTATGGCTGTATAGTACCCGTACCCGCTTACCCGCGGGTAAAATACACCCGAAGGTCCATGTGCATTTTCCTACAAATTCAGCCCATTTGTAATATGTCGGTGGTGACTTGATATTAGTGTGGAAGTAATATGCTCTAATGATCTATTAGACTATATTTGTTAGTGTAAATTGTTGTTACTTGTAGATGTATATGCTATTTTTTAGTGATATATTTATGATTCATGACGGATCTAAAATCGGGTGTGTGTTACCCGTCGGGTATAAATACCTGCGCGGGTATGGGTGTGGGTAAGTTTTTGTACCCACGAACAGGTACGGGTTTTATAGCGGGTAAATTTTTATCTAGCGGGTGTGAGTATGGGTGGGTAATACCCAACGGGTGCGTACCTGTTGCCATCTCTAACCCCAAATTCCCTTGCGTTTATGCCCGTTTGGCACAAACTCTAGCTACTATTTTTTTACTCCCTTCAATTCACAAAATGAGGTAGTTCTTGGAGTCGCATCAAGAGAACTAAAACTAAAACAAGTTGTTTATATTTTATTGCGTATTTTGGATAAATATACTCATGATAAAATACTAATTTTTTCTTGTTTCTCGTGCAAACATGAAAAATAAACACTGATTAATTGTTCATTGGCATCTGAAAACATGTTAAAACGACTTTTTTTTTTGAATCGGACGAAGTATCTAATGAGTTTGTAGCTCAATCAAAACGGTTCCAACATATGGTTTCTTAGGTAGTCTTTTATTTTGCCATGTTACCAAGCTGTTGTTTATATAAAATTATACTTCTAACCATTTCTTAGTATGAATCTGAAGATAATTTTTATACACATCTATTTCATTTCTCTCTCCCTCATCCATCCAATCACATTTCATCACCATCTTCATATTGGTTATACACAGTTTCTTAATATTCTACTATCTATCTTCATTAATTTATTTGCCACATTATATTTTTCACGTGGAAACATAATAAATACCTAAAACATCATCCTGCGTGTAAGATGAGTGCCCTCAAATGATGATATATTCTTAAATTTTTAAGAATAATGTAGGTCGATCTACTCTTGAAAAATAAGTAGGTAAGAATGATGAAGGTATCTTTATCTAGCTTCACAACTCTACTTACTGGTTTTAATCCGAATGACCGGTAGCATAATCAAAATAGTACTATATTCTCAGTTTTTTTTAATAACTTAGTAGGTGGATCTGTTTTAGAAAAATATATAAAAATACATTTATCAAACTCAGACTGTATTGTCTTAGCAGGTTTTAAGCTTTGGTAAATAAAGAGAAATAATATCTTTCCTCTAAATAACTTGACAAGCTAATAAAATATAACTGCTTAAATCGTGACAAAGTCCAAAATTGAGTTTTAACTTTAGCCTATTCGAACCTGCTTAAATTTGAAAGACTCTGTTTCATATCTAGAACAAAAAATCCACAGGATGATGGGTATAGTTAGGGCTCCTTTGTTTTGAAGGAATTTTAGAGGAATAATGTACGATTCAAATTCCTATAAGAATTGTTACTATTCATTACTTTGGAACAGAGGATTGATGTATAGGAAAAATAAATGAAATTTTCCTTTTCCTTAGAATTCATAGGAAAAATATAGGAATTTAAACATTCACTCCAACCTCTTTTTTCCTTTCCTTTGTTAAGTCCAAAGCAATCAATGCATAAAACTTCAAATGAGATAATATAAGTAGCTTTAATATGAATGTTTAGAAAAGACTTGTGATTAGTTAATTCATGTGTTCCAAACAATACATCTTTAATTTTTTCTATGTTTTCAAATTCTCTATTTTCTACCTACATTCCTATCATATTTCTACATTTTTCTTATTCGTATATTTTTGGATTCCTGCATTCCAAAGAAGTCCTTATCTTTTCAAATAATTTTTCATGATTACATATCACATCTCATATTTGAACAGTTGTGAAGCTATGGATCTGTTTGTTTCAGTTTCTGACAGGTACAACTATTTCTAGAATATAATGCGGAAACAAAAAGTCTCGATTCTAAACTAAAATTGTAAACATCAGTAGGTACATAATCTAAAAATGAACTAAAATCTAAAAGCTGAAAAACACCAACTACTCAGATTAGCTAGCTACTGAGAATTTCTAGCTGCCCGGAAATTGAAACAAATAGTGTCTATATATCTAACAGTCGGCACCAACAGACAGCGAGGTCAGAGCAACCGTGTTTACTCGCGACTTGGAAATTAAGTTGTCACGTTGCTCTTTGCAGAGACACGGAAGGATCGCGTTCACAAACTAATTTATGGAAGAATGAATAAGAGAAGGAGATGATCTGTCGCCATGACCAAGAAGCAGCCTCACGGTCGTTGATTTCCCTTTCCGGTGTTTCGCCGACCCTTCAAATATATACGGATATACCTTTCCCTGCTGCTGCTGGTTCTTCTTCTTCTCCGGAGCCCTCAGCTTGGGTGTTGCTGCCGGCCAAGAAAGGAGAAGGCGCTCTACTTGAGAAATCAGTCGCTTAGATTCGTATCAACGAGGGAGTCGGTCGGGTCAGCTGGGATCGATCGATGCTGGGCGGCGGCAAGATGAAGGGCGGCGAGGCGGTGGGCAGCGGCAGCGGCAGCATTAGCCCGCTGGTGTCCTTCGTGCTGGGTGCGGCCATGGCAACCGTATGCATCGTCTTCGTCATGTCCGCTAGCCCGGGCCGCCGCCTCGCCGACATCTCCGCGTGGAGCAACAGCAACGCCACCGCCGAGGACGCGCCGCTGCTACCCTTGCAGGAGGTCACCGCCGACTCGCGGTCGCAGCTGGCGGCCGCCTCCAACGTCACCGTGGCAGCTCCGGTTCCCGCCCCCGTCCAGGTATCTGCCATTTTTTTCTTCTCTCCTCGCGTCAATCTCGCGCGGCCTGCTAAAATCACGTTTCCGTTACAGAATTCTGAAAAAAAAACGAGTTGATTTGATAGCGATACCATTTCTGAGGATTTCAACTGCAGGCTAGTAGCTCTTGATCATCTCTGCATCTCTGATAAAAAAATGTTCTTTTTATTTCTTCCTCGAGTTAGCATCTCCGTTTCTTGAATCAGCAAGAAAAAAAAGATTCGAGCTTTGTGGTCGTGGAGATGGCATCGAACAACTCTTCAGTAGATGCCATTTACATGCGCTGCAATCAGCAGCAACGAATCAATCAAATCACACAAACAGAATCCTCTTCGAACAAGTTACGTAGATTGACGGCGACCGGTTAACCAAAGCGCGCGTGATTATCCTCCTAGCTAGTTTATTTACAAGTCTAGTTTATTAGACAAAAAAACCTCCCTTTTTAGCCGGACAGTCTTCGTCTAGCTCCAGCTTCTAGGCCACTTTTGTTTTCACCTCTCCTCAATGTGATAGGAAGTAGGAACACTCATCACCGCCATTAAAAATCCTAATCCCATTTGGTATGCTTCTTCTTGTCCACATGTAACTAGAAGATAAAAGAGCAGGTGACGCATCACCAGCCGTCGCAATGGTAGTATGTGCCAAACAATACTGCCCCATCCTATCGGCAAATACTGATCATTGATCAACCACCATGTCACATGCATGCAAGCTGCAGCTAGCAAAATCCAATTTTGGAGTACGTGCTAGTACCTGGTATGATGATGAGTTGTGAACAGAAATAATAATGAGTCAATCATGCAGGTTCCATCGCCGCCGCCGGCGTCGCCTTACGGCGACCTGGAGGAGGTGCTGCAGCGGGCGGCGACGAAGGAGAAGACGGTGATCATGACGCAGATCAACGCGGCGTGGACGAAGCCGGGGTCGCTGCTGGACCTCTTCTTCGAGAGCTTCAGGATGGGTGAGGGCGGCGTGGCGCGGCTGCTGGATCACCTGGTGATCGTGACCATGGACCCGGCGGCCTACGAGGGCTGCCAAGCGGTGCACCGCCACTGCTACTTCCTCCGCACCACCGGCGTCGACTACCGGTCGGAGAAGATGTTCATGAGCAAGGACTACCTCGAGATGATGTGGGGCCGCAACAAGTTCCAGATGACCATCCTCGAGCTCGGTTACAACTTCCTCTTCACGGTCAGCAACTCCCCTCTCTGCATCCCATCTTCGGATTGTTCTTGCAAAATGAAGATTAGATTGCATTTGGCAATAATGTAATGTGTATATAATTATATATGTGTGATGAACAGGACGTGGACGTGATGTGGTTCAGGGATCCGTTCCGGCACATATCAATGGGGGCGGACATCGCCATCTCCAGCGACGTGTTCATCGGCGACCCCTACAGCCTCGGCAACTTCCCCAATGGCGGCTTCCTGTTCGTGAGATCCAGCAACAAGACGATCGAGTTCTACCGGAGCTGGCAGCAGGGGCGGTGGCGCTTCTTCGGGAAGCACGAGCAGGACGTGTTCAACCTGATCAAGCACGAGCAGGTGGAGAGGCTGCAGCTCGGCGTCCAGTTCCTGGACACCACCTACATCAGCGGCTTCTGCCAGCTTAGCAAGGACCTCAACAAGATCTGCACCCTCCACGCCAACTGCTGCGTCGGCCTCGGCGCCAAGATGCACGACCTCCGCGGCGTCCTCGACGTCTGGAGGAACTACACGGCGGCGCCTCCCGAGGACCGCCGCGCCGGCAAGTTCCACTGGAAGCTCCCCGGCATCTGCATCCACTGATCGACCTCGAAGTCGAAAGCCACGCAGCATTCGGCATTAATTCGTCCTTCTTCGCGGTACAGCCTCCCGCTCCTGCACATGCACGCTGCAGTTTGCTTCCTCTCTCAAATTCTTTCTCGTCTTCTTCTTTGCGAAAATTTTCCAAGTTAGGTCGAATTCACCTACATATTAAGTTATCATATATATATATATATATATATATATACACACAGATTAATTGTAGTACGCTTGAATCCTTGAGCTCCTCTGTAAAGAAAAAGAGAATGAAACAGCTTTGTATCAAGCATGCATGTGTCCAGGCTCAACTTTTTTTCCTTGTGAATTTGAAGTTAGGAATCTGGGGAGAACATGTTTTGTTGACGAAACGAACAAGTATGGCAGTAGGCTTTGTATCAATCGGCAGCTTTGGCAGCGCTCAGCCGAGGCTAAATGTAAGGCGTTCACGTGGATCCTCTTGGAAAACAGAATTTTAACCGGAGGAGGTGGCCTTATTACTTTTTGGACAATTTTATCATCCGAACTAGTTGGTACTAAATTAAATTTAACTATTGATTTGGTAGAAACATGATTAGAAAAAATTAGAAAAAAAAATAGAACACTCGGAGAGGTCTTGCCTCAATCTTCTGTCGGCTTCTTCGGGCCGACGAAAGTTAATTAATTTTCGCCGACTTTCGAAAATGCCGACGGAAATTATTTAAGCCCGACAGAAATATCTGTTTTTCTTGTAATAACTGTCCCATCACCGCTGCGGTACCTCATCGCCCGGAGCCCCCACCCCTCGCCCACGCAGATCTCGTCGCACTGTAGCCTTGCCTCATAGATCTCGTTGCGGCGCCACCCCTGCAGTCTTTAGTCCACGCTGCTGCCCCTTCTCATCCTTGCCGCCAGCCAGGCCGTGCTGTCGCGCCACTGGCCAAGCCATGCCGCCACCCAGCCAGTCCACCCTAGTCGCCCTAGCGTTGATGCGAAATGGCAAAAAACTCTTCCACATTACAACAGAAGTAGATGTACTATTTTTTGAGAGGACATGTGCTAATAGGTACTGTATAATGTGAGTCATTTGACGAGAGTGATCAACAACTCAAATTTGATATCTACTCACCCTTAAGAACGATAAAATTCCTTACTCTTTTTGCCATCTCCGCTTGAAAATGCCCTCACACCTCACTTGTGGCTATTGAGGTTTGGTCACAGGTTCTAAGTTGTCTTCAGTTTGTGGGCACTCCTCTCCTCTCTTCTACAGAACATCCTCCTCTATATATAGTGGGTCAAAGCTTCTAAATTGTTATGGATTTTAATTGTTTGCTTATATATACGTGCTGAAATATTCAGAAAGAATGCAACCGATGAGTATTCCAATCCTTTTTTGATGCGATCCTGGCTATGTCTGACTTCATCGTCTCCGATTTTAGCTATTTCATCCAAGCGCGTTCAAATGATTGCTAGGCTTTCTTTGCCCTGAATCATGGTGGTCGGGGCTGTTGTCACTTCACCACTTGTCACTGTAATATCTAACTCTTGCATTACCTTTTTCTTGAGGCTCACGCCTCCCTCTTAATATATCACAACGATCCTCTCGCTTACATTAAAAAAATAAAGAGATTAATTTTTACCATTCTTAAAACAAAGAGGCACCAAATTTAAATCGTTGATTAAATTCATCCAACGGTTAAGACTAATGCAGTACCTATTGATACCTACGTGGATAGAAAATGATACATCTTGAACTAACAGGATATTTTTATATTTTCTCATGAGTAAGCACAATGATTTGTAAGGGAGGTAAGTCATCGACGGGGCACGAGCGGGGCGTCGGAGGGTCGGTGGTAGGGCGCAGGTGGCGTAGGCGTGGGCAAGGTGGTGGGACCTGCGAGGGAGCGGTGTGAGTTGCCGGGGAGAAATTTGCAAATATAGTACTCTCTTCGGTGGGCTTCGCAAGAACGGCACCCCAACGTTGACAATTGCAAATATAACATTATAATAGTGGGGAGTTTGAACATTTGACATTGCTCTCCACTAAACTGGTTTTTTGAGGTGGTCTACCCGTTTTGCCCTTGCTTCTACAACAGCTCCCGCATCCCTTCTCGCTCCTTCTCTCCCATTCCTCCCGACCGGATCACCCCTTCCTGAAGAACCACACGATCCAGGTAAAGTTCTAGCTGCAAAAAATGGGCATCCATTGCTTGGTTCGATTCTTGTAACAGCAGAGTGATCATTTTGCTTGCTCACAGATGAGGCCGGATTATCATCCTGACGGCATGTACGACGACGACGACTCCAAGAGCGAGACGACCTCCGGCACCGGCGGCGAGAGGCCCATGGTCCAGCTCTGGCATCACGGCTGCAGGTGCCCGGATGGGCTTCGCACGCGGGGGCGGAGCGCCGCGGCGGAGGGGGCGTTGTAGAAGCTGAGAGTGAGCTCCGGTCGGGAGGAATGGGAGAGGAGGCGAGAAGGGATGCGGAGCTGTTGTGGAAGCAGGGGCAAAACAGGTAGATCACCTCAAAAACCAGTTTAGTGGAGCGCAATGCCAAATGTTCAAACTCTCCACTATTATAATGCTATATTTGCATTGTCAACATTGGGGTGTCGTTCTTGCCAAGTCCACCGAAGGAAGTGCTATATTTGCAAATATCTCGTTGCCGGAGGCGGGGCAGCAGGAGTTCCGAGGGGCCGGGGCGGTGGGTCGGCGGTGTAGCCAGCAGGGTAACAGTGAGTCAACAATGGTGGCACGCCGGAGGCTCGTCGACCTACTCTCTCTGGCTGGTGACGTGATATCTATTTTCTAATTTTATACTTACTAAATTAACAGATAGATTTAATTTTATATTTGTTAGTATCTTGTTACCTCTTTAAGAATAATAAAACTACTCAGAAAAGAAATGTAACGGTTGTACATCACACAATTATGACTTGTTTTTGTACTGTAATGGACCTAGGCGTCACATGTCATTTATATAAATAGAATAAAATACAAAGTTCACCATTTATATAGAGCAAAAGTGCAAATTCTGGATACAATTTCCACCTGACCGGGATGGCAATTTCCATTTATCCTTTTCGGCTGTCTGAATTCTCTGAATTGCATGTTTCCATATCTTCACTAGGTCAATTTTTTTAATCAGTTTCTTAGTCAGGAAGCTAGAAAATGAACTAAATAGATGAAAGACCAGGAAACTTTTAAAAAAGTTGCAACTTTTCATTTTATAGAAATCACAGCTATTCTAACCAAATAATTTCTAAGTTTTCCATATCTCACAACCTCACAACAACTTTTTGACAGAGTTCTTCGACGGCTCACAACTCATAATATTTTTTTCACGATGTAAAGCTCAATCAAACAAACCGTGACTGTGGTGAGATTAGAGACCAATTTGAACCCTGAGTATGGTGAGATTACAGACCAATTTGTTGTTGTTTATGCCTGAGCCCAATTTATCTCCAAAAGAAACTGATCAAGGCCGAGCCAAAAATCCCCCCAGGTTTTTGTTTTGGGTCAATGGCTTCCACAGAGCCCAGAACTATGGTGTACAGCAAGCACACATCCGAAGAAGTTTTCAGCCCAGTGGCACAAGCTGAAGAAGAGTTATGGGTTACGGTCCTTTGAAACAACTTTTTAGCACATTATAACTAAAACAAAAGCGGATTATATTTCAAATAGAAAAAAATATAACAACTTAAATATTAATCATAATAAGCAATATATCAAATAATTAGGATTATGATATAATCATGATTATTTTATCTAGTCGTAAAGACCTATTTGTAACCATCATGTCCCAGCTCCCATATATACCTAGAGATGTCAACGGAAAATTTTCATTAGGTTTTACCTCCTTGTACCCGTCGGAAAATTTTTCATCGGGTTTTACCTCCTTATACCCGTCCTCGTGAGGCAGCATTGGCCTGGGTGGGGGCGATGTCAGTGGGGCAAACTCTACAGGGGGGTGCGCACAGATAGCCATCGAATTGGCTTGCTAGATTTGGCTAGCGGGGAGCTCTATTTGAACGGTCGGATAGTTTGTTCATCTAGTTGGTCACTTTGTTGGAGTGTATTTTGTGGTTTGGTTGGCTAAAATTTAGGTTGCAAAGTGAGACGGAGAGGTTTTTGAAAATGCTATAAATACGTGTTTTATCCAACATGGATGGGCACATCACTCCGAGAAAGAATAAAAGATCATGGGTGCATACATCACTCCATGATGATAATAATAATAAAAGATTGTGGACGCATGTATCACTCTAAGAAAGAACAAAATATCATGGGCGCATACAGCAGCACCCCATGATGATTTAGCCCTTTGCATAAAAAAAACACACACAAAAAAAAACTGGTGCAACTGTAATGTGGGAGTAATCTTCCGTCTGAAATTCTGGGACACAGTTTCCCGCCTGACAAGGGGCAATTTCCACTCATCCTTCGCAGTTGTCTGAATTCTCTGAATCTGTCCGAGATGGATGGCATGTGTTCAGGGCGGTGGCTGTAGTCGAAGAAGACCATGTGCTTCTGTATATTCTTCTTATTTCCTCCAAATTAACCCAAATCTAACTCTACATCGATGCAAACGCTACTAATTCAATATCACTTTTTATTTTCACAATGTTTTGGATGCAGTGTAAAAATGGGATCTTATAAAAGACCTACTAGTTTATTTCCTTGCTTACTACATTATCACTTCATATTTTATTATAGGTGAAATATCCGAACCTTTACAACGGGAAAAACACAACATTTAAAGAACAACATGCAAAAATAGATGATCGAAGCTAAAACCGAAGCACGAAGAGTTTTTGTTTGTTTGTGAGAATGAGTAGCGGTGGTGACAAACTCACCACTATTAATTTCTTTTAAATAATATAGATAAAGTGATATAAGACCATACATAGAGTATTGAGCATGCTCTTAACTTCTAGGGCAATCCCACCTCTCCAATAGAATAGTGTCTTACACATTTAATAGGCTGCCCACATAGGAAAAAAGATGATGTGATAATATTTAATGAAGAGATAATAAAAGATAAAGACACCATATCTAACTAAGATACCCTATCTTCACACCATCCAAGATAAAGTGGAAAGAGATTGGTTGAAAGGTAAAAAGAGATGTATAAAAAATTAACTACATGACAACATAAGAAATCATCTAAGAAACTAGAGATGATGTCTTGCTGACATGACAATATAAGACATCATCTAAGAAACCCGTGATTGGTACTTGCCCTAAGTTCTAACTTCTAACTAAATATATACCCATCTTCCACCATTAAATGTTAACCAACTAGTTACATAAAATTCTCACAACAAAATAATACATAGAGATTATATTGACAAATATGTTTATATACTCTCTTTCTCATTTCTTACGTTTGTTGTTTTCAATTATGCATATACTCTCTTTAAAGGATGCCGTTAACTTTTATCGCAACATTCAATCATTCGCCTTATTAAAAAAATCTTGTGTAAATATACAAAATATACGTTGTGTTTGAAATACCTTTAATAATAAAATAAACGATATTCCAAAAATAATTTTTAATAAGACGAATTATCAAATATTACGGCAAATTTAATTACGTCATTTAAAAAAAGAGGGAGTACTTAATTAGGTTTATTGTCTCTTAAAAATACAATCTGCTTATTTATAAGAGAAATACATTTATTTGATCAGACAAAAAGATAAAAAAAAGAGAATGGATGTTATAAAATGACATATATTTTTAAAAAATTCCACTAAAACACTTATACAATACGGAAAAAAACACAACATTTCAAGTCCAAACTCGGTGCGCCCACAGAGAGAATAAATCTCTGGCTATAATTACGCCTAAACTTATCTGTCTGGAGCAGCTATGCTTTTGTTTTGTTTTTCCTGTGATGTATTGATGTGTGTAGTGCGCATACTATCTTAATGTTGCTTTTTTCCCCCACAAATTTATAAGCTATTTGCACGAATTCAAAAAGGTTCAGTTTAAAAGTATGAACCCGCTCTAGCCTCAATTTGTTTGCATCTCTGATGACTGCAGCTTGAGTTTGTATAACCAGCAGTGACAAGTGACAGACTGAGTGTGCAATTCGAGCGAATAATGGTGTCAGAGAACACGTGTAATGAAACAGACGTGTTATTGTACATGTGTCAACGCTGACATTCAAGCCGATTTTGATTTGTTCTATCTTAAGTTTATAATAAGGAATAAGTCTGATTACATAATCCTTTAATCTAATAATAATTATGTGTTTAATCTCCTAACCTTTTAAATACTGTTTATTTAGCCCAATCCCCTGAGATAGTTTATAAAGTGATTTTCCTTTGTTAGACAATTTTATTTTTCTTCCTTATTTTCTTGTCCTCGTCTCCTTGATGCTAATACCACTACTAAGTTCTTTTATCTTAGAAGTAGAAGCAAAATTATACTATTTGATGTGAGATGTCTAGCCGATTGCCACCGCTGTTTTCGGTGAATTTAGCACTATATCTGAAAAATGCTCATTTTTTTTGTTTTCTTTGTTATTTACACAACTAGGCATGAAAAAACCACAAGGTATGGGAGATTCACCTTATCCTTAGGCTACAATGTGATGGTCTACTCCCTATCATTAGCTCGTCGTCTGCCTAGCCAGAGAGAGAGGAGGGATGGAGAGAAGGAGGAGATGGCAGAGTGAATGAGAAGTCTAGGTGATGGTTTGTTAGTTTTTTATGCGGACACCACATAGCAATTTTGTCTAATGTGACGTACTAGAAGAGCAAAACCACAATGTAAAATTATCTTAAATAGTTAACTAAGTGATATTAAAAGGTTAAGGGTTAAACACATGTTTTTTAAGTCGTGGTTAAATAATCAATCAACAATAAGTGAGAAATTACGTAGATTATTTGTAATAATAATAATTTAGATATCAAATAAGCACCATTTACTCTATTGAAAAGTATTTTTATAGTTTATTTGTTTGATATTATATATATACTTTTTGCTATAAATCTGATCAAATGTAAAATTTGAATTATAACAAAACTAAAAATACACTTGTTTTATCTAGATATATACTAACTGCTTGCTCAGAAGTTTTCCTAAATACGATATTATAGTGTTCAAAAAAGAGTAATAATAATGTTAATTATATGGGTTGCCTGACTTTGACATGACTAACTTTAGGTTAGGTTTGGCAATTGGCAACTGGAAAACCATTAGACAAACTAAACTATAGCAGCATACGTAAGAATGGTACGAACAATTAAGGTTAAGTGTCACCGTTAGGCTATTCATATTGGTTTCATAACATCGTTTTTTAAATGCCACATCAACTTTACAACTGAATGAAATACCCTCTCTCATAGTTTCATTTCATATTTTCGAGGCTAATCAATGTAATTAAATGCAACTAGGTCTCATGAAATACTCTCTCTCTCTGATGGAACGATTTGGACATCAATGGATTTTTATTTCGTTTCATCCGTCTTGAAACGAGTTAGCACCATGTCATGGTGATGGCACTACTTCCTTTTCTTTCTCATTAATTAAATATCTCAAAAAAAACTGATATAACATAATAATTAACACATGCATCCCAATCCTGCAGTCGAGCTTAGCTAATGGCAGAAAAAAAATCGAGCAAGTTGGAGACTGAATTTATGAGTTGCCCCCGCAAGATTCTCTAAAACCGGCGGAATCAATGGATGCAAACTGCAAACAAGCGGAGGAAGCGCATCAGTCAGCGGCTCTTGACGCCAAATTTGGCCATATTTTATTATTTTGGTTACTTAAGTTTGATTAAATTTAGGTGCTTCCAATTTTGTTCGATCTCACTTGTTAATAACTTAAAAAAGTATAAAAAATTCTTTTACACACAAGAATATCTCATTTAAGGCTCTTTTGGAACATAGGTTTTTTATAAAAATTGAACTAAATATTTTAAATTTCCTTTTAAAAACTTCTTTTCAAATAGTAGCGGCCACGTAGCACCGCGCCTGATTGAGACGGCTTATCTGAAATACTGTTGCTGAAAAGGCCAACGGCGATTCAGTTCAGAGCGTGTACTTGTTTTCGTTTTTTTTTATCAAGCGGCCGATTTAACCTTTTTTAGGTAAGATTTTAAAACTGTCTTACCGTAGAAACTGCTAAAATGGGAAATTTGTAAAAATGCATTAAAATTTTCTGTAATTTGAAAAATGCCACTGTCACTGTGGTAGGTCTCATCTGTCAGTGGCACGCCGATGTCATATTTAAAACCGTGAAAATTACAATGGCATGGAAAAATTTGGCCCAATAATAATTGATATCTTTTTAGGAAATTTTAGCATTCTTGAAGATGGACCGAAATTTTTAGCATTAATTTTGATACTTCGTACTTTTGAGACATCAGAGTTAACACTATTAAAATTATATACTAGATCTTGTAGCACTTTGCACTGAGACGGTGAGATCCTATGAATAGACATACAAAATGTTTGGTCAGGAAATTCAAATGAATCATCGAGTTAAAAAGAGCGGAGAATGAGAGAATGATAAAAGACGAGACTCTACTAGTTTTTATTCTCGTGGATTCCTCGATTTCTGTTTTCTTACGTAGGATCTTGCTTTCTATTATTACTCAAGGATTAGAAAATTTAATATCTTTCTAAATAATACCCTATAAATAAATCCTGAAATTTATTTTTTCCTTGAAGCTGCTTCAAAGAGAAACAAGTCTGGCCTTGTTACAAGCCTATTCCATACGGTTGTAGCTTCGATATATATTTTTAGTTTAGAGTAAATCAAAATATTTAACTAATAGCCTTAATTCATGTAAGTTATAGATCTGAAACTTCTCGAAGGATTGTTTAAAAAGATTAAATCTAATGTCGTGTCAAATGAGATATATGTATACTAATATCTTCTTTGGTCGAGAGGTCGGATGAATCGTCAATCTTTAGTTAGGCTATTTACAGTGGTTGGTTTATGACACTTTTTTAAAAAGTCCCATCAGTTTGCAAATGGAATGAAATACCCTCTTTCAGTGGAGAGTTTCATCTCACTATTTTATATGCTAACTAGTGTAATTAAATGCAACTAGCTCTCATGAAATATCTCTCTATGATGAAACGATTTGGCTCTCAGTGGGCGTTTCATTTCATTTCACCCCTTGGAAACGGGTTAGCACCATGTCATGATGATGACATTATTTTCTTCTCTTTCCTCATTAATTGAATGTCACGTCAGCAAAAAATCTGATGTGTCATGATAATTAATATCATAAAACACCTCATAAAACCCTCATTAAAAATAACCTTAGAAACACTGTGTATATTAGTTGTAGCTGTAAATTAAATTACTACTTCACTTGTAGCTACTTGTGTCGTTGGGAGCCGATGAATATTACGACTCAAGTGTAGCGAGATCCAGTGGAGTGGAGTGGAGTGGGGTGGAATCTCCGGGAACGGGAAGCCGAGCTTTATTGGCAAGCTACTTCTCAACCGGACAACTGTATCAGCAGTACGTA
>JAAALK010000286.1:45244991-45328733 GCA_019279435.1 Zizania palustris | reverse complement strand
AACACATGTGTTGTTTTAATATTTGGTGAATTTTTATCTGTTTATTGAAGGTATGTTATTTCGTTTTTCTATCAAGAAGACTAGACGTTCATCGAGGAAGGAGTTCTACCCCGAGGTTCCTTCTTCCCCTTGCTGAGCAAGGCAAGTCATCGACCATCTCTGTGGAACAGTTGATCATAATTGAGCCCATGTTTTAATAACTTATCGCTATAACCCATAGGTTAATATTGCATTAGTCAAATATTCAAGCCTTACACTTATATTTATTAGATCCCTGTCCTTGTGTGCAAACCCAAGCCATGCTTATTGAGCCTTAACTCCTTGTCACACTACTATAAAAATATTAGCTAGTGCCAATGTACCGGCACAACCGCTATAGGTTAAAAAGAACGAGTCGTAGATAGCTGGATTTCTGTATATGAATTTCCCTGTTATTCTCGTCTCTGGACTCTGTTGGAGTTGGCTAGGTTATAAGTATGGTGGGTTCCGGGTGCAAGCTCGGGCACTGGTTTGTCGCACCCGGGGCACTATAAGGACCGGTCTGCGGGATCTGTTGCAAAGCACTTCCGTACCAACCACAAGTCTAATGGGTAAGTCCTAACTGGAAGTATGGAATACTCCGGCTTGATGCACCATAGAGGAGGGGGCAAGGGGCTAGCCTGCGGGCGACTTGTACCGACGAGGCTCAAGGGGGGTATGGTGGGGCTCCGATGCGTCGGGACACCATATGAAACCCATAAGAGGGTGCTATTGAGTCGGGGAGGACTATATGGAAAGTTTTGGCACGAGTTCCCGTGTGATGGGTCATCTCGTTACACTTCGGTGTAGGTGATGAGTGCGTGCCTTGTGGGTACAGTGGTACATCTCTGATCAGAGTAATTAAATCTTTTCGAAAAGCCGAGCCCACGGTCAAGGGCGGGTTGTGTGACTACTCGCAGTTAGTTTATAATTGTTTGAATGTTCAAGTTATTCATGGCACGTAAGGACTGTTGAGCGAGGTGGGGCTGACTGCACCCCTCGAGTTAGAAGATGATGATACACATGCACATGTTTACTTTTCCGTACTAATAAATTGCTCCCATTTAAAGCTTTACAATTATGCTGCTTCCGCTAAACTAGCCACTATCTCCCTTGATTATTACCTTGCATTATATTTGCATTCGGTGGCTTGCTGAGTACATCTGTACTCACCCCGTTGACTTACAACATCAGAGCCAGTCTACTACGAGGAGGAGGAAGGTCTGGAGTAGCGACCCAGTCAAGGCGAGACTGGAAGGAGGCGTTCATCTAGGACCTTGTTTTATTAGTTTCTCTTCATCTTTATCACTTTTGTATTAATGCGGTCTACGAACCGTGAATGATTGTCCGTATTGTACGTGGTCGCATGATGAACGTCTTGTTTTATTGATTTTCTATGGAATTTCAATAAAGTCCTGATTTATTAAATCGGGGCGCGACACGGGTCATACCATAATCCGTCACTAATAAGGCAGCGTTACTGACGCGTGTGAAACAACCAGTCATTAAAAGTGTATTACTGACGCACATCTTTTGCTCGTCACTAAAGTTGTGTCACTAAAGACTGTTTTTGTGGTAGTAGATGCTGCTCCGCGCCTTAGCGCCCGTTCGTCGCCCCGTGTCACTAAAGACCGTTTTTGTGGTAATAAATGTTGTTCCGCGCCTCAGCACCTGTTCGTCGCCCCGACCATATTTGGGGATAAACCAAAGCACGATTTGGCTACTGAAGAAGAAATCGTGGGTGAAATGCTCAAACCTAAATACGTCCATCGTCGGGTTTGAGCCAAGTTTCATGACAGAAGAGCAAAAGTACGCCACGATAACCCATATAAATTCAGGAATCACTGCCTTGCTGGATATAGACAACAAACTTGGATCACATGGTGGCACATAATCTTGTTAGCTGCTGATTTTAACTTTGATAAAGGAAACCTTTCTATGGTTCACAAATTAAATCCATCTTGTGTTTTGGTTTGAGGACAGTAGTGTCACCACGTCGATGCATGGCCCTACGGCCCCACGTTCCCTGCGCTCCACACCTCATGCTCTACACCGCCCCACACCCTGCTGCCTGCCTCTCTGCACCACTACCGACGTAGCCCTGACGCCCCAACGTACGTCCATCATCCCGTCACTATGGTGCAGTCAAAGATCGTCGGCGTCGGTGGAGAAGCAGGACAACATCATCTATTACCTCCTAATAACATTTGCTTAAATCTGAGCTATTGGATAAATAAAATGGACGATTTGGAGGCACCATAAAATTTTTCAACTAATATCATCAACACTAAAGCCTGTTTAGGAGAGAACATGCTTTTAGTAGCTACAACTACTCTAGAATATGAAGATCACCTAAATAGTCTAGATTCTGAACTTAGATCATGAGAAATAGTAATTACAAAATCTAAAAATTTAACTACAATAATGAAGATTTACTATTGAGAAACAAAGTTGAGATGTGCGTTGGTTTTATCTATGATGAGTGATTGACAAGTATCTGCTCTCCAAAGGGTTATCGAAGTGTTCGGTATTTTGGAGTGTGCACTAGAAAGTGTGTGTGCATTGGAGGTGTTTTACCGAAGGGGTCGGTAGTTGTTGTGTGCACCGAAGGGTGCCTCGAAGGGTACACCAAAGGGTTCGGTGTATACCGGAAATCGATGCAACTTGGCTGTCAACGATGAGGGATCAGGACCAGGTGGGAGATTTGGTGCTGTAGGATCAAGGAAGCTGGGTGAAGTCAAGGGTGGTACAAAGGGTGTTTTGAGGATATCTGGACGGAGGGTCTTGAACACAAGTGCACTGAGCGGAGTCAAGCAAACACTCCGAAGATGTGCTCTAGAGGGAGGCATTTCGGAAGGACACTTAGAAGGGGTGCTCCGGAGGGAGACACTTTGAAAGGTGGCTAATGAAAACCTCCATTGAAGGCACTTCGAAGGTATGCTCCGAAGGAAGATACTTCGAAGGTTGGTGGACCAAGGCCTCTGAGGGGAGGCACTACAAAGATGTGCTCTGGACGAAGGTAGTTTGGAGGCATACTTCGAAGGGACACTTCGAAGTATGGAAGGATTGTCATGGTATCGGCCAGGTGGGCTTCGGTACACGGACGGACGGCAGTCGAGCTAGGAGAGCTGCAGAGCTGTGGTGTTGTACTACGAAGGCATGGTGTGAAGGCGACAAGGGCTTTGATAGCTTCAGCTCAAAACCGTCACATTCGAAGACAAGACTTTTGTGTAGCGAGGCTATATTGAAGCAAAGGCATAAAGTTGATTCAATGCAGAGCTTCAAATAAAGTGTAAAGTAGGACTACCTGTAATACCCCCTGGATTGTGTGAGATAAAAATTATGTAACCTTAGGGATACTGTAGTCACTTCTCACGTCTAAGTAAGATAAAAGAAAGAGTAGGTTGAGGTCTAGGGCAACATTGTCCAGAACAGTTTACCTAGGATTAGAACCTTCTGTTCATCTTTTTTTCTAGGGCTAGCCATCACTCTCTAGTACTCAGATTTGAAAGGCTTTTGTGTTCCTTGTTCATGCAATGAAATTCCTATTTGATCTTTGATTGTTGATCTTTGTCTCACATAAACTTGTATTTATTGTTCTTATTCCATGCGTTAGTATTTTGAATAATGTTGAGCTTCTTTTGTTTTTACTTGCTCTTCTTAGATAACTTCTATCACCTTGCGTGAAACTCTAGAAATCCATGAACAAGTTGATGAACTGTTTGTTTTTATCTTGCGGCATTTTCTCTCTGTTGTGTAACTGAGGCAATCCCTTGAACGAACACCAATGATTTGACAGTCTGTTTGCGAAGTCTGTTTGCGAAGTCTGTTTTTCACAATCGTGAATGAAGCCTTTCTGCGGGGTGTGTCTTGTGTACTGCGCATTGTTTTGCGAAGCCGAAGTGCGAAGAGGTCGTTATACTTTGTAGCGAAGGTTTTGTTTTGCGAAGCTTATCTCAAAGCACCTTGTGTGTGGAGTTAGCTTTTACGAAGACCAGCTCAAAGTACTTAATATAGTACGGTGTAGTATAGCTATTTTACACACGTGGTGTAGAATAGCGCTTCCGTATGTATGTATATATATATATTGTATATAGTTTTTTGTGCTTGGGCATGGGTGTGCATGCTAATATAATTTAAGGTAACTTGAGAGTGAGTGCCCCGGGAAGGGACGGGCGCACATGCTGAAACGGCCGGATCACTCGCGAGAGCTCAATTTCTCATGCTAGAAAATGATCAGAATGCATGTATGTATATATCATCATCTGCAATCATATTAGCTAGCTACCGTGATCGGGACGTTGGTAGCTAGATGCTCCATTAATTATACATGTAACAAATTTCAGAGTTTTTTTTTCAAATGTAATAACATATAGTATGTGCCAAATATAACTTGTGTAGTACTTCATTACTCATTATTTTAACAAATCATTACTTCATTACAAGAGATAATAGTTCAAACAATCTGCATCCTTGATTAAATATGGTTAAAATAAATAATTAAAAATAAAATATGGTAAGTGTCATGCATGCATGATTTATATGGTATTGCTTGAATTGAATCTACATACACCTAAAAAGGGTAATGATTTACATGCATGTGTGCATCATCAAATGGAAAGTCTGATGTATGCTCTGTATGTATGAAAGGAACATTATTTATTGACTACTTAATTCTAAGAATTAGAGACGGTTGGTAGAGTTTCGGGTCCTGAAATCCATATTGAAGTTAGAGTAGAGGACTTAAAGCTGGTTAGACCCTGTTTCACAACTCTAGTTCATTTTTCTGGAGTGCTCTCAATAAGATTCATTCTTCAGAAAAAGTATTGGCTTGATTCCACAGAACAAAGAAGCTGGAGCTGAGATCTTACCAAACACACACTTAATATATCATCAATTTTAAATCTGAGTTCTTAGATCCTGACGATCCACGAAATTTCGGAGGTGACGTGAATTTCTCAAAAAATATTATAATATTCTTATTCATCTATTTAGTATATGTCTCTAAACCAAAAAAAACTTTATTGTAAAAGGAGAAAGTAGAGCTTGGCCAGTACGCCACTAGCTAAATAAATATTCATCGAAACAAATTCCATATATATTGCTAGCTTATACTCAGTGGGTGAAGCTGGATCGATCGTACGTACTGCTCCTGATACAGTTGTCCGGTTGAGAAGTAGCTTGCCAATAAAGCTCGGCTTCCCGTTCCCGGAGATTCCACCCCACTCCACTCCACTCCACTGGATCTCGCTACACTTGAGTCGTAATATTCATCGGCTCCCAACGACACAAGTAGCTACAAGTGAAGTAGTAATTTAATTTACAGCTACAACTAATATACACAGTGTTTCTAAGGTTATTTTTAATGAGGGTTTTATGAGGTGTTTTATGATATTAATTATCATGACACATCAGATTTTTTGCTGACGTGACATTCAATTAATGAGGAAAGAGAAGAAAATAATGTCATCATCATGACATGGTGCTAACCCGTTTCCAAGACGGGTGAAATGAAATGAAACGCCCACTGAGAGCCAAATCGTTTCATCATAGAGATGATATTTCATGAGAGCTAGTTGCATTTAATTACACTAGTTAGCATATAAAATAGTGAGATGAAACTCTCCACTGAAAGAGGGTATTTCATTCCATTTGCAAAACTGATGTGGACTTTTTAAAAAAGTGTCATAAAACCAACCACTGTAAATAGCCTAACTAAAGATTGACGATTCATCCGACCTCTCGACCAAAGAAGATATTAGTATACATATATCTCATTTGACACGACATTAGATTTAATCTTTTTAAACAATCCTTCGAGAAGTTTCAGATCTATAACTTACATGAATTAAGGCTATTTAGTTAAATATTTTGATTTACTCTAAACTAAAAATATATATATCGAAGCTACAACCGTATGGAATAGGCTTGTAACAAGGCCAGACTTGTTTCTCTTTGAAGCAGCTTCAAGGAAAAAATAAATTTCAGGATTTATTTATAGGGTATTATTTAGAAAGATATTAAATTTTCTAATCCTTGAGTAATAATAGAAAGCAAGATCCTACGTAAGAAAACAGAAATCGAGGAATCCACGAGAATAAAAACTAGTAGAGTCTCGTCTTTTATCATTCTCTCATTCTCCGCTCTTTTTTAACTCGATGATTCATTTGAATTTCCTGACCAAACATTTTGTATGTCTATTCATAGGATCTCACCGTCTCAGTGCAAAGTGCTACAAGATCTAGTATATAATTTTAATAGTGTTAACTCTGATGTCTCAAAAGTACGAAGTATCAAAATTAATGCTAAAAATTTCGGTCCATCTTCAAGAATGCTAAAATTTCCTAAAAAGATATCAATTATTATTGGGCCAAATTTTTCCATGCCATTGTAATTTTCACGGTTTTAAAATATGACATCGGCGTGCCACTGACAGATGAGACCTACCACAGTGACAGTGGCATTTTTCAAATTACAGAAAATTTTAATGGCATTTTTTACAAATTTCCCATTATTTTTAGCAGTTTCTACGGTAAGACAGTTTTAAAATCTTACCTAAAAAAGGTTAAATCGGCCGCTTGATAAAAAAAAACGAAAACAAGTACACGCTCTGAACTGAATCGCCGTTGGCCTTTTCAGCAACAGTATTTCAGATAAGCCGTCTCAATCAGGCGCGGTGCTACGTGGCCGCTACTATTTGAAAAGAAGTTTTTTAAAAGGAAATTTAAAATATTTAGTTCAATTTTTATAAAAAACCTATGTTCCAAAAGAGCCTTAAAATGAGATATTCTTGTGTGTAAAAGAATTTTTTATACTTTTTTAAGTTATTAACAAGTGAGATCGAACAAAATTGGAAGCACCTATTAATTTAATCAAACTTAAGTAACCAAAATAATAAAATATGGCCAAATTTGGCGTCAAGAGCCGCTGACTGATGCGCTTCCTCCGCTTGTTTGCAGTTTGCATCCATTGATTCCGCCGGTTTTAGAGAATCTTGCGGGGGCAACTCATAAATTCAGTCTCCAACTTGCTCGATTTTTTTTCTGCCATTAGCTAAGCTCGACTGCAGGATTGGTAGATGCATGTGTTAATTGTTATGTTATATCAGTTTTTTTGCTTAAATGATATTTAATTAATGAGGAAAGAAAAGGAAGTAGTGTCATCACCATGACATGGTGCTAACTCGTTTCCAAGACGGATGAAATGAAATAAAAAATCCATTGATGTCCAAATCGTTCCATCAGAGAGAGAGTATTTCATGAGACCTAGTTGCATTTAATTACATTGATTAGCCTCGAAAATAGTGAAATGAAACTATGAGAGAGGGTATTTCATTCAGTTGTAAAGTTGATGTGGCATTTAAAAAACGATGTTATGAAACCTACCACTATGAATAGCCTAACGGTGACACTTAACCTTAATTGTTCGTACCATTCTTACGTATGCTGCTATAGTTTAGTTTGTCTAATGGTTTTCCAGTTGCCAATTGCCAAACCTAACCTAAAGTTAGTCATGTCAAAGTCAGGCAACCCATATAATTAACATTATTATTACTTCTTTTTTGAACACATATAATAGTCATATTTAGGAAAACTTCTGAGCAAGCAGTTAGTATATATCTAGATAAAACAAGTGTATTTTTAGTTGTGTTATAATTCAAAATATTTTACATTTGATCAGATTTATAGCAAAAAGTATATATATAATATCAAACAAATAAACTATAAAAATACTTTTCACAATAGAGTAAATGGTGCTTATTTGATATCTAAATTATTATTATTACAAATAAGTCTACTTAATTTCTCGCTTATTGTTGATTGATTATTTAACCCACGACTTAAAAAACCATGTGTTTAATCCCTTAACTTTTTAAATATCATTTACTTAACTCTTTAAGATGGTTTTACAAAGTGATTTTGCTCTGCTAGTACGTCACGTTAGACAAAATTGCTATGTTGGTGTCTGCATAAAAAACTAACAAACACATCACCTAGACTTCTCATTCACTCTGCCATCTCCTCCTCTCTCCCTTCCTCCTCTCTCTTTGGCTAGGCAAAATATGAGTTAATGATACGGAGTAGACCATCCGATTACAGCCTAAGGATAAGGTGAATCTCCACACCTTGTAGTTGTGGTTCTTTTCTCGGCCCAGTTGCGTTAAATAACAAAGAAAAGCAAAAAATTTAAGCATTTTTTAGATCTAGTGCTAAATTCACCAAAAACAACGGTGGCAATACGTTAGACACCTCACATCAAATAGTATACTTTTTTACTTCTTCCGGAAGATAAAAGAACTTAGTAGTGGTATTAGCATCAAAGAGATGGGGACAAGAAAATAAGGAATGAAAAATAATAATCTTGTCTAGCGGAGCAAAATCACTTTACAAAACTATCTCGGGTGATTGAGTTAAATAAACAGTATTTAAAATGTTAGAAGATTAAACACATAATTTATTAGATTAAATTAAAGGATTACGTAATCAATATAGAACAAATCAAAATCGGCTTGAATGTCCAGCGTTGACGCATGTACAATAACACGTCTGTTTCATTACACGTGTTCTCTGACACCATTATTTGCTCGAATTGCACTGTCAGTCCGTCACTTGTCACTGCTGGTTATACAAACTCAAGCTGCAGATCATCAGATGCAAACAAATTGAGGCTAGCTGGAGCGGGTTCATACTTTTAAACTGAACCTTTTTGAATTCGTGCAAATAACTTATAAATTCGTGGGGAAAAAAAGCAACATTAAGATAGTACGCGCACTACACACATCAATACATCAACAGGAAAAAAACAAAACAAAAGCATAGCTGCTCCAGACAGATAAGTTTAGGCGTAATTTGTATGTTTGGACTTGAAATGTTGTGTGTTTTTTCCCGATTTATTTTATAAGTCGTTTTAGTGGATTTTTTTTGTAAATATATGTCATTTTATAACATCCATTCACTTTTTTTTATCTTTTTGTGTGATCAAATAAATGATATTTCTCTTATAAATAAGCAGATTGTATTTTTAAGAGACAATAAACCTAATTAATTAGTACTCCCTCTTTTTTAAAATGACGTAATTAACTTATGCCGTAATATTTGACAATTCGTCTTATTAAAAATTATTTTTGGAATAGCGTTTATTTTATTATAATTTATTTATTATTGAAGATATTTCAAACACAACTTATATTTCTGTATATTTGCACAAGATTTTTTTAATAAGACGAATGATCGAATGTTGCGATAAAAATTAACGACATCCTTTAAAAAAGAGTTGGAGTAATATGCATAAGTTGAAAACAACAAACGTAAGAAATGAGAAAGAGAGTATATAAACATATTTGTCAATATACTCTCTATGTATTATTTTGTTTGAGAATTTTATGTAACTAGTTGGTTAACATTTAATGGTGGACAGAGGGTATACATCATGCAGTTAGAAGTTAGAACTTATAAGTTAAGAGCAGGCTCAATACTCTATGTATCGTTTTATATCACTTCATCTATATTATTTTAAAATAAATTAACGGTGGTGAATCTGTCACCACTGCTACTCATTCTCACAACAAACTAAGGGTCTGTTTGGTTCAGATTTTTGAACCAGTTTTTTTAAATCTGCAAATTCTCGTAGTACAAATTTGAAAACTGATATAACCCAGATTTCACAGCTTCTCAGTTCAACTTTGAATGAATATTACCTGCCATGCTATCAAAACATATCAGTTCATGTAAAATTTGAAAAACTGAAATTTTAGTAAAATATATCATTTTAGTGTAATTTGAAAATATATAATTTTAATATAAACATTACAAAATTTCATGATGTAACTAAACATCATAAACTATCAAAAAATAAATCCGTAACTATGTCAACCAAACAGTTTCTCAGTTTTTCTACAGCTCACAGTTCACAACACTTTTTTCACAGCTCACAACAGCTTTTTCAGAATTTACAGCTTAACCAAACACACCTTAAAACTCTTGGTGCTTCAGCTTTAGCTTTGGTCATCTATATTTGCATGTTGTTCTTCTAATGTTATATTTTTTTCGTTGTAACGCTCGGACACTCAGCTAGTATCACTAAATAGTATGTCATGTACAATAAAATATGACGTGATAATATAGTAAGTAAGGAAATAAACTAGTAGGTCTTTTATAAGATCCCATTTTTACACTACATCCAAAACATTGTGAAAATAAAAAGTGATATTGAATTAGTAGTGTTTGCATCGATGTAGAGTTAGATTTAGGGTTAATTTGGAGGAAATAAGAAGAATATACAGAAGCACATGGTCTTCTTCGACTACAGCCACCGCCCTGAACACATGCACATCCATCTCGACAGATTCAGAGAATTCAGACAACTGCGAAGGATGAGTGGAAATTGCCCCTTGTCAGGCGGAAACTGTGTCCAGAATTTCAGACGGAAGATTACTACTCACATTACAGTTGCACCAGTTTTTTTGTGTGTGTTTTTTTATGCAAAGGGCTAAATCATCATGGGGTGCTGCTGTATGCGCCCATGATATTTTGTTCTTTCTTAGAGTGATACATGCGTCCACAATCTTTTATTATTATTATCATCATGGAGTGATGTATGCACCCATGATCTTTTACTCTTTCTCGGAGTGATGTGCCCATCCATGTTGGATAAAACAATGTATTTATAGCATTTTCAAAAACCTCTCCGTCTCACTTTGCAACCTAAATTTTAGCCAACCAAACCACAAAATACACTCCAACAAAGTGACCAACTAGATGAATAAACTATCTGACCGTTCAAATAGAGCTCCCCGCTAGCCAAATCTAGCAAGCCAATTCGATTGGCTATCTGTGCGCACCCCCTATAGAGTTGCCCTGCCGACGTCGCCCCCACCCAGGCTGATGATGCCCTGCAAGGACGAGTATGAGAAGGTAAAACCTGACAAAAAATTCTCCGTTGACATCTGTAAGTATGGTACATATGGGAGCTGGTACATGATGGTTACAAATAGGTCTTTACGACTAGATAAAATAATCATGATTATATCATAATCCTAATTATTTGATATATTGCTTATTATGATTAATATTTAAGTTGTTATATTTTTTCTATTTGAAATATAATCCGCTTTTGTTTTAGTTATAATGTGCTAAAAAGTTGTTTCAAAGGACCGTAACCCATAACTCTTCTTCAGCTTGTGCCACTGGGCTGAAAACTTCTTCGGATGTGTGCTTGCTGTACACCATAGTTCTGGGCTCTGTGGAAGCCATTGACCCAAAACAAAAACCTGGGGGGATTTTTGGCTCGGCCTTGATCAGTTTCTTTTGGAGATAAATTGGGCTCAGGCATAAACAACAACAAATTGGTCTGTAATCTCACAATACTAAGTGTTCAAATTGGTCTCTAATCTGACAATAATCAGGGTTTGCTTGATTGAGCTCTACATTGCGAAAAAACTGTTGAGCCGTGAGCTGTCGAAAAGCTGCTTTAAGCTGTCAAAAAGTTGTTGTGGGGTGTGTGATATGGAAAAACTGGAAAGTTATTTGATTAGAATATATGTGGATTTCTATACAATGAAAAAGTTAAACTTTTTTAAAAGTTGCTTAGCCTTTCATCTATTTAGTTCAGTTTCTAGTTTTCTGGCTAAGAAATTGATAAAAAAAAATGAACCAAACATAGCCTAGGATATCCGTTACATGCAATTCGGAGAATTCAGACAGCTGCAAAGGATCAATGGAAATTTCCACCCGTGTCAGGTGGAAATTGTATCCAGAATTTCACTTTTGCTCTGTATAAGTTGGCGAAGTTTGTATTTTTATTCTATTTACATGTGACTCCTAGATCCAGTTACACATTACAAAAACAAGTCACCATTAGCACAACATTGACAGTCAGAAATGCTCCGAGCATGCATTGTGTGATGTACAACCGTTACATTTTTTTCTTCAGTAGTTTTATTGTTCTTCAAGGAGGTACCGCAAGGTACAAGATACCAATAGGTATAAAATTAAATCTAACTGTTAATTTAGTAAGGACAAGATTGGAAAATAGATATCGTGTCACGAGCCAGAGAGAGTATGCCGACAAGTCTCCAGCGTGCCACCATTGTCAACTCACCAACACCGTGTCGTCTGCACCGTTGTCCCACCGCTCTGCCCCCTCAGAACTCCCGCCACCCTGCCTAACCACAACTCACACCGCTCCCTCGTAGGTCCCACCGCCTTGCCCATCCCTACGCTACCCATGCCCTACCACCGACCCTCTAGCGCCCCGCTCACGCCCCGTCGATGACCTACCTCCCCTGCAAATCATTGTGCTTACTCATGAGAAAATATAAAATATTCTTTCAATTCAAGCTGTATCATTTTCTGTCCACGTAGGTACCAATAGGTATTGCATTACTCTCAACTATTGGATGAGTTTAATCAACGGTTTAAATTTGGTACCTCTTTTTTTTAAGGGTGGTAAAATTCATCTCTTTGTTTTTGAATGTAAGCGAGAGGATTGCAAGAGTTAGAGATTACAGTGACAAGTAGTGAAGTGGAAAGGAGAAAAGAAGAGATACAACAGCCCCGACCACCATGATTCAGGGCAAAGAAAGCCTAGCAATCATTTGAACACGCTTGGATGAAAGAGCTAAAATCGGAGACGATGAGGTCAGACATAGCCAAGATTGAGTCAGAAAAGGATTGGAATACTTGACCGTTGCGTTCTTTCTAAACATTTCACCACATATATATAAGCAAACAATTAAAACGCCCATAGCAATTAGAAGCTTTGACCCACTATATATAGAGGAGGATGTTCTGTAGAAGAGAGGAGAGGAGTGCCCAGAAACTGAAGACAACTTAGAACATGTGACCAAAACCTCAATAGCCACAAGTGAGGTGTGAGGGCATTTTCAAGCAGAGATGGCAAAAAGAGTAGAGTAATTTTATCGTCTTTAAGGGTGAGTAGATATTAAATTTAAGTCGTTGATCACTCTCATCAAATGGCTCACATTATGCAGTACCTAGTAGCACATGCCCTCTCAAAAAATAGTACATCTACTTCTGTTGTAACATGGAAGGGTTTTTTGTCATTTCGCATCAACGCTAGGGCGGCTGGGGTGGACTGGCAGGGTGGCGGTATGGCCTAGCCAATGGCGCGACAGCACGGCCTGGCTGGCGGCAAGGATGAGAAGGGGCAACAACGTGGACTAGAGACTACAGGGGTGGTGATGCAACAAGATCTATGAGGTGAGGCTACGGTGCGACGAGACCTGTGTGGGGGCGAGGGGTGGGGGGCTCCGGGGCGATGAGGTACCGCAGTGGTGACGGGGCAGTCATTACAAGAAAAACAGATATTTTCGTCGGCTTAAATAATTTCCGTCGGCATTTCTGAAAGCCGGCGAAAATTAATTAACTTTCGTCGGCCCGAAGAAGCCGACAGAAGATTGAGGCAAGACCGCTCCGAGTGTTCTATTTTTTTCTAATCATGTTTCTACCAAATAAATAGTTAAATTTAATTTAATACCAACTAGTTCGGATGATAAAATTGTCCAAAAAAGTAATAAGGCCACCTCCTCCGGTTAAATTAAAATTCTGTTTTCCAAGAGGATCCACGTGAACACCTTACATTTAGCCTCGGCTGAGCGCTGCCAAAGCTGCCGATTGATACAAAGCCTACTGCCATACTTGTTCGTTTCGTCAACAAAACATGTTCTCCCCAGATTCCTAACTTCAAATTCACGAGGAAAAAAAGTTGAGCCTGGACACATGCATGCTTGATACAAAGCTGTTTCATTCTCTTTTTCTTTACAGAGGAGCTCAAGGATTCAAGCGTACTACAATTAATCTGTGTGTATATATATATGATAACTTAATATGTAGGTGAATTCGACCTAACTTGGAAAATTTTCGCAAAGAAGAAGACGAGAAAGAATTTGAGAGAGGAAGCAAACTGCAGCGTGCATGTGCAGGAGCGGGAGGCTGTACCGCGAAGAAGGACGAATTAATGCCGAATGCTGCGTGGCTTTCGACTTCGAGGTCGATCAGTGGATGCAGATGCCGGGGAGCTTCCAGTGGAACTTGCCGGCGCGGCGGTCCTCGGGCGGCGCCGCCGTGTAGTTCCTCCAGACGTCGAGGACGCCGCGGAGGTCGTGCATCTTGGCGCCGAGGCCGACGCAGCAGTTGGCGTGGAGGGTGCAGATCTTGTTGAGGTCCTTGCTAAGCTGGCAGAAGCCGCTGATGTAGGTGGTGTCCAGGAACTGGACGCCGAGCTGCAGCCTCTCCACCTGCTCGTGCTTGATCAGGTTGAACACGTCCTGCTCGTGCTTCCCGAAGAAGCGCCACCGCCCCTGCTGCCAGCTCCGGTAGAACTCGATCGTCTTGTTGCTGGATCTCACGAACAGGAAGCCGCCGTTGGGGAAGTTGCCGAGGCTGTAGGGGTCGCCGATGAACACGTCGCTGGAGATGGCGATGTCCGCCCCCATCGATATGTGCCGGAACGGATCCCTGAACCACATCACGTCCACGTCCTGTTCATCACACATATATAATTATATACACATTACATTATTGCCAAATGCAATATAATCTTCATTTTGCAAGAACAATCCGAAGATGGGATGCAGAGAGGGGAGTTGCTGACCGTGAAGAGGAAGTTGTAACCGAGCTCGAGGATGGTCATCTGGAACTTGTTGCGGCCCCACATCATCTCGAGGTAGTCCTTGCTCATGAACATCTTCTCCGACCGGTAGTCGACGCCGGTGGTGCGGAGGAAGTAGCAGTGGCGGTGCACCGCTTGGCAGCCCTCGTAGGCCGCCGGGTCCATGGTCACGATCACCAGGTGATCCAGCAGCCGCGCCACGCCGCCCTCACCCATCCTGAAGCTCTCGAAGAAGAGGTCCAGCAGCGACCCCGGCTTCGTCCACGCCGCGTTGATCTGTGTCATGATCACCGTCTTCTCCTTCGTCGCCGCCCGCTGCAGCACCTCCTCCAGGTCGCCGTAAGGCGACGCCGGCGGCGGCGATGGGGCCTGCATGATTGACTCATTATTATTTCTGTTCACAACTCATCATCATACCAGGTACTAGCACGTACTCCAAAATTGGATTTTGCTAGCTGCAGCTTGCATGCATGTGACATGGTGGTTGATCAATGATCAGTATTTGCCGATAGGATGGGGCAGTATTGTTTGGCACATACTACCATTGCGACGGCTGGTGATGCGGCACCTGCTCTTTTATCTTCTAGTTACATGTGGACAAGAAGAAGCATACCAAATGGGATTAGGATTTTTAATGGCGGTGATGAGTGTTCCTACTTCCTATCACATTGAGGAGAGGTGAAAACAAAAGTGGCCTAGAAGCTGGAGCTAGACGAAGACTGTCCGGCTAAAAAGGGAGGGTTTTTTGTCTAATAAACTAGACTTGTAAATAAACTAGCTAGGAGGATAATCACGCGCGCTTTGGTTAACCGGTCGCCGTCAATCTACGTAACTTGTTCGAAGAGGATTCTGTTTGTGTGATTTGATTGATTCGTTGCTGCTGATTGCAGCGCATGTAAATGGCATCTACTGAAGAGTTGTTCGATGCCATCTCCACGACCACAAAGCTCGAATCTTTTTTTTCTTGCTGATTCAAGAAACGGAGATGCTAACTCGAGGAAGAAATAAAAAGAACATTTTTTTATCAGAGATGCAGAGATGATCAAGAGCTACTAGCCTGCAGTTGAAATCCTCAGAAATGGTATCGCTATCAAATCAACTCGTTTTTTTTTCAGAATTCTGTAACGGAAACGTGATTTTAGCAGGCCGCGCGAGATTGACGCGAGGAGAGAAGAAAAAAATGGCAGATACCTGGACGGGGGCGGGAACCGGAGCTGCCACGGTGACGTTGGAGGCGGCCGCCAGCTGCGACCGCGAGTCGGCGGTGACCTCCTGCAAGGGTAGCAGCGGCGCGTCCTCGGCGGTGGCGTTGCTGTTGCTCCACGCGGAGATGTCGGCGAGGCGGCGGCCCGGGCTAGCGGACATGACGAAGACGATGCATACGGTTGCCATGGCCGCACCCAGCACGAAGGACACCAGCGGGCTAATGCTGCCGCTGCCGCTGCCCACCGCCTCGCCGCCCTTCATCTTGCCGCCGCCCAGCATCGATCGATCCCAGCTGACCCGACCGACTCCCTCGTTGATACGAATCTAAGCGACTGATTTCTCAAGTAGAGCGCCTTCTCCTTCTTGGCCGGCAGCAACACCCAAGCTGAGGGCTCCGGAGAAGAAGAAGAACCAGCAGCAGCAGGGAAAGGTATATCCGTATATATTTGAAGGGTCGGCGAAACACCGGAAAGGGAAATCAACGACCGTGAGGCTGCTTCTTGGTCATGGCGACAGATCATCTCCTTCTCTTATTCATTCTTCCATAAATTAGTTTGTGAACGCGATCCTTCCGTGTCTCTGCAAAGAGCAACGTGACAACTTAATTTCCAAGTCGCGAGTAAACACGGTTGCTCTGACCTCGCTGTCTGTTGGTGCCGACTGTTAGATATATAGACACTATTTGTTTCAATTTCCGGGCAGCTAGAAATTCTCAGTAGCTAGCTAATCTGAGTAGTTGGTGTTTTTCAGCTTTTAGATTTTAGTTCATTTTTAGATTATGTACCTACTGATGTTTACAATTTTAGTTTAGAATCGAGACTTTTTGTTTCCGCATTATATTCTAGAAATAGTTGTACCTGTCAGAAACTGAAACAAACAGATCCATAGCTTCACAACTGTTCAAATATGAGATGTGATATGTAATCATGAAAAATTATTTGAAAAGATAAGGACTTCTTTGGAATGCAGGAATCCAAAAATATACGAATAAGAAAAATGTAGAAATATGATAGGAATGTAGGTAGAAAATAGAGAATTTGAAAACATAGAAAAAATTAAAGATGTATTGTTTGGAACACATGAATTAACTAATCACAAGTCTTTTCTAAACATTCATATTAAAGCTACTTATATTATCTCATTTGAAGTTTTATGCATTGATTTGCTTTGGACTTAACAAAGGAAAGGAAAAAAGAGGTTGGAGTGAATGTTTAAATTCCTATATTTTTCCTATGAATTCTAAGGAAAAGGAAAATTTCATTTATTTTTCCTATACATCAATCCTCCGTTCCAAAGGAGTGAATAGTAACAATTCTTATAGGAATTTGAATCGTACATTATTCCTCTAAAATTCCTTCAAACCAAAGGAGCCCTAACTATACCCATCATCCTGTGGATTTTTTGTTCTAGATATGAAACAGAGTCTTTCAAATTTAAGCAGGTTCGAATAGGCTAAAGTTAAAACTCAATTTTGGACTTTGTCACGATTTAAGCAGTTATATTTTTATTAGCTTGTCAAGTTATTTAGAGGAAAGATATTATTTCTCTTTATTTACAAAAGCTTAAAACCTGCTAAGACAATAGGGCGGAGTTTGATAAATGTATTTTTATATAGTTTTCTAAAACAGATCCACCTACTGAGTTATTAAAAAAAACTGAGAATATAGTACTATTTTGATTATGCTACCGATCATTCGGATTAAAACCAGTAAGTAGAGTTGTGAAGCTAGATAAAGATACCTTCATCATTCTTACCTACGTATTTTTTAAGAGTAGATCGACCTACATTATTCTTAAAAATTTAAGAATATATCATCATTTGAGGAGGGCACTCATCTTACACGCAGGATGATGTTTTAGGTATTTATTATGTTTCCACGTGAAAAATATAATGTGGCAAATAAATTAATGAAGATAGATAGTAGAATATTAAGAAATTGAGTATAACCAATATCAAGATGGAGATGAAATGTGATTGGATGGATGAGGGAGAGAGAAATGAAATAGATGTGTATAAAAATTATCTTTAGATTCATACTAAGAAATGGTTAGAAGTATAATTTTATATAAACAACAGCTTGTTAACATGGCAAAATAAAAGACTACCTAAGAAACCATATGTTGGAACCGTTTTGATTGAGCTACAAACTCATTAGATACTTCGTCCGATTCAAAAAAAGAAGCCGTTTTGAACATGTTTCAGATGCCAATGAACAATTAATCAGTGTTTATTTTTCATGTTTGCACGAGAAACAAGAAAAAATTAGTATTTTATCATGAGTATATTTATCCAAAATACGCAATAAAATATAAACAACTTGTTTTAGTTTTAGTTCTCTTGATGCGACTCCAAGAACTACCTCATTTTGTGAATTGAAGGGAGTAAAAAAATAGTAGCTAGAGTTTGTGCCAAACGGGCATAAACGCAAGGGAATTGGGGGTTGAGATCGAGCCGTTGAAGCGTTCAAGGGGACATAATAATCGTCGAGGGTATGTATTCCCTCCCTTCCATTGTTTGACTTTTCTATGTACATACTACTTGATGCTCGTGGAAAATACGTATGGACACCCAGCAGAAAACCTGCAAAATCAAATACTATACTATTTAATTATGTTGTTGATCTGCATCACGCTGTACGGTAAACGCCAATCATTCGCGCGATTACAAAACGCGGACATTCACTGTCTTCGCGGTCAGAGATGGTGACAATTTCGATCCAGTCAATGAATTATATTATTGTTGGGTCAATAATTGTTTATTCCGGATTAATTTCTACGTGGAAGCGAGTCGAGTGATTACTAGCTGTTAAATAGATTCACAAACTTAGAAAATACTTAAACTTGTGTAAGTGATTTAATCTGGTCCAACCATACGTTTTACTTTCTTCACGCTTACGTGACTTGCCAGGTGACACCTCTGTAACGATAAATCAGCTCGTGTCTTTTTTTGGCGTTTTGCTCTCTACCTGGCCTCATCCCACTCTGTCGTAGGTGAACCGGGGAAGAAGAGAAGTTTGGTGAAAAGAGTGGGATGAAGTTGGATAGGGATCAAAGGCAAACAAGAATAAACGCGAATTGACTCAACGCCATGGAGGGACCACCTAACAAGCCACGTAAGCGTGAAGAGGGTTAAATGCGTGTTTGAACCTTATTGGATCACTTATATAAGTTTAGGTGCTCTAATATGCATTTTTTAAATTTGTGGACCTATTTAACATCTCGATGCAAGTTTACATAGCCATCATATATTTTACTCTTTTTTCGAAAAACGCGTGCTTTATTGGCGAAATGGTCCGGCGATGGCCGTGCAATCTGCACTTTGGGTTAGGTTTAGTTCCGCCAAAATCATTTTATTTTCGATTAAATCATATTCCATATAAGATTATTTTTAACATACCATTAAAAATTTATCTAATTTTATATATATCACTGGTTATCTTGTTAACAAGTTCTGGTCCACATCCAGTAACATATATAAAATTATATGAACTTTCAGCAGCAAATATATATAGGTGCAGGGATTAGCATCTTACGTGGCAATGCCCTAGGAATGTAAACGATTCAAATGGTTATCGTAGGTTATCAATTATCGAGCAATTTGATAAGCACTAGGTTTATGCCGAAAATCGATTCGTTTTTAAAAAATAGAAAAACAAAAACATAGAAAATTTAAAGAAAATATAAAAATCTAGAAAAATATTACGAATACAAAGAAAATTTGTGATAAATGATAAAAAATTTATAGAATTTAGTTTTTTGTTGAATTAAATGGTGAAGAATTAGAAATATAGTAACCCTATGTAAAAAATAAAAAGAAAAATCCAAGCTTTTAGGCCGGACCATTTTTTTCCTTTTCTATTTTTACATATCTTATTTTGCTCATAAATTTATAAATTTTTATTAGGAATACAAAGAAAAAGAAAAATTGGGATAAATGATAAAAATATTTTTATATAAAATTTAGTTTTTTGTTGAATTAAATGGTGAAGAATTAGAAATATAGTAACACTATTTTTTAAAAAATAATAAAAAATAAATCCAAGCTTTTCGGTCGGACCAATTTTTTTCCTTTTCTATTTTTACCTATCTTATTTTGCTCATAAATTTATAAATTTTTATTTTTTGAAAACAAATTGGACCATAAATAATCATAAATCACCTAATATTCATAGAAACTTTTGATATTTTTTTTAAATCTTCAAACTCAAATTTGAATTTGAATCAAACCGATCGGAGGAGCGGCAGCTCGGTAACCGTTAGGTTACACAAACCCTGATCTGCTACCATGCTTGAGCTGCATTACAGTTACTGGTGGGTGGTTCTAGGATTTTCGCTTAATGTCACTATAAATTTATTAACTAACTACCGTGGCTTTTATTTGGTTTTAAAAAAATGAATTTGAATCAAATTATTGACGTAACGGCAGCTCGCTGTCATTAAATCTTGTTAGAATTTTAATATTAAGGGTGTTCAGACGGAAATAGTATCATGATCCTGCTAAGTTCTTGTATTATATCCCGATACATTCATTATCTTTAAGGCCCCGTTTAGATTATGGTTGCTTATTTTTAGGACTAAAGTTTAGCCCCTAAAATCCCAAACAGTATTGCTTATGGAGACTAAGATTGTGTTTGGTTCCTTTAGTCCAAAGACTAAAGTTTAGTTCATAGATTAAAGTTTAGTCCATCACATGTTTGGTTTTATGGGCTAAAATTCATAAATAGAGTTGAAAAAGACTATTTTACCCTTGCAATAAAAGACATGGGTTTTCCCAACACACTTTAATGAGGGGTAGAAGTGTCCAAAGCTCACTTTTCCAATTTAGTCCATCTCATATGGATTAGAGGACTGAAGCCTTTAGTCCAAATTTTAGTTCGCCTATTTGGATGTTTAGGGACTAAGGGGGTGTTTGGTTCCGTGGACTAAAGTTTAGTCCGTGTCACATCGGATGTTTTGACATTAATTTAAAGAACTAACGTGAACTGATTATAAAAAAAATTGCAGAATCGGAGACTAAATCACGAGACAAATTTTTTAAGCCTAATTAATCCATGATTAGCAAATGTTTACTGTAGCATCACATTGTCAAATCATGGCGTAATTAGGCTCATTAGATTCGTCTCGCGAATAATCCACCGATTATGAAATGGGTTTTATAAATAGTTTACATTTAATACTCCAAAATAACATTTAAACATCCGATGTGACGGGACTAAAATTCGGGACTAAAGATCCAAACATGACCTAAAAGTGCATAAAAATAATGGACTAAACTTTAGTCCATAGGAACCAAACATGGCCTAACCTTTAGTCCCTAAAGTTTAGTCCATTAGTCCCTTGAATGTTGCTTATAGAGACTAAAAGTATCATACACACTCTATCATTATTTATGAACCATCGTTAAATGATGTTTAGTTCCTACATCCAAATAAGCTAGAGGACTAAATTTTATCCCTACAAAAATAAACAAATTTTATTCCGTAAAAATAAATAGGATCATGCAACATGCAAACGTGACCTAAAATAAGGTCAGGCCAAACTGCAGGCTCGTCATCTGGGAGTAAAAAATTCAACTGCCTCCAGCAATATGATATTCTTCTCGTAGCATCGGTGACGTTTCGAGCTAAGCAGGTGGGCACCGACTTCTCACCTTCCCGGCCGGTCTAATTACGCCACTCGTCATTGTGCCGCTAATTTCGGGATCGCGACACTAATCTTTCAACTAATAACGGAACATGACGGCGGTTTCAGATTTGTCGGTGCCAAAAATATGATAACGTGACGTTGAGCATACAACTTTTGACGTTAATTTCATTCGTTGTATATCATTAACAACAAATCATTATATAGCATTAACAACTATTCTCTATCATACATCAAACACTGATTAATTAGTGTTTATCGAGCACCAATTAATTAGTGTATGTTTTTCTTATTTATCGCTATTAAATATAATGTATGAATAAAAACAACACGAGATGCGAGAAGAAAATAATACTACTCCAAGGATATAAACGTCCAAAATTCATAATAAATATGAAGCAACTTGTTTTAGATAAATCTTGATATAAGTTTAAAACTACTTGCTTTTATGAAACCAGAGAGTGCCAAACTAATGACATATTATTGAAATTTCAAATAACTAAGGATCTAACTATATATATATATAACATGTAGTTGATATGTGTATAAGTTTCATACATAATCTTAATATACAAGAAGTTTTATAGTTTTTGATGAGGTATCAAGAAGTACTATAATTTTTAGTGTTATTTTTAATATTTCAAGAACTAAAAGATACTAAAATCAATACTAAAATTATAGTCGACAAGAGGATCAGACAGGATAGCCTCGGGCTACACAGGGGTGACAACGTGGCCGATAGGTCAACGGTGGCAAGGCGATAGCATGCATGCCATCTTTGGTCAGTGGGATGATGTCCGTTATTTCAATCTTACCCGTATCAAATCAACGGTTATATTTAAATTTAATTTAGTATCTGTTGTTACCTTTCGCTGCGGATAATAAAACTACTCTTCAGCTAATAACGCAACATGACGTACGACAATTTCCCATTTGTCGGTGCTAAAACATGATTGCTTGCACTGCATAATGTTTAGCATACAACATTTATTGTTAATTCCATTCATTACATATCATTAACAACTACACAACTAATGCCATATTAAAGTACTTTCGAACAACTAATTAATTAGGATCTAACTATATATAACACGTATAGTTGTTACGCGTATAAGTTTTATATGATCTTAATACATGGCTTTGATCACTAATTAATTTTGTCCATCATGTTGTATCATCAACAACTCCAAAGCTAGCATCTTTATGGCTAGCTAGCTAGTGCTAACAATCTGAAGCCCAACAGGAAATGATTTTTCTTCTTTCGCTTTCACTCGCTTTAATTTTGCAGAGCTCGTGCCTGCTCGTTCTCGTTCTCGTTCTCGGTTGCAACTGCCATGATACCATCTTGTATATAGCTATAATATATCAGTAGCTTTGGCCGAGACATCTACTTTTTGTGTGTGTATCAATGCAATCTCTGTGCAAGTGTCTCCTCTATGGCTGAAAAAGCCCGTGCAAGAGGAACTTTTTAGTTGGATTATTGTCGATGATATTTAATTTACGTCAGCTGTATCTAGAAGAATTTATTTACATTTTATATGTTTAAAATAAAGAGATCAAAATATGTGTTGAATGGGAAAATTATAGTCAATAAAAATTATAATCAGCTATATAACTAATAACTAGAATAAGTCATATCCATGGTTGTTTAATGGGAGATTGTTGATGTTTTACCCTTCACGTTTCACTAACACGTGAGTCATTTGAGATCAATGACATGTCTGTTAGGAGGATTTACACTATCTAAGGAGGTGTTTGGTTTTATGGACTAAAATTTAGTCCGTATTATATCGGATGTTTGGATATCAATTTGAAGCACTAAACATGAATTAATTATAAAAATAATTACAGGATCGAAGGATAATTCACGAGATGAATTTATCAAGCCTAATTAATCCATAATTAGCAAATATTTACTGTAGCACCACATTGTCAAATCATGGCGTAATTAGACTCATTAGATTCATCTCGCGGATAATCTACTGATTATAGATGGGTTTTGTAAATAGTCTACATTTAATGCTCCAAAATAATATCTAAACATTTGATGTGACATAAACTAAAATTTAGTCGTTGTATCCAAACACCCCCTAACTAGAGGATATATATACGATCAAATTTTTCCTACTTAATAACCATGATTAATCTTGCATTGGTAGTTTAATAATCATGATGAGTCTATGTTACACGTCTAAATCATCCTGGTTAGGGAAAGCAACATGAAAACGTGATTGGTTGCATTGCATGGAAGTTAGCAGCTAGCGTATGGCGTATGCATCAAAACACTAATAATTAGGCGGCATCCTGTCCTGATGATGATTCACGAGCCGAAATATGAGTACGTGTGGTTGACTGAGTGATACTGTTCTGCCTAATAACCGTGCAGAAGATTGGGTGACCTGGGATTGGATTGGCCAATCAAATCTACCAGATTGAGGCCCTGTTTGAAACCTCTAGAGCTAATTGTTAGCTAGCTAATAATCTATTAGCTGGATTGGACCAACTAATTATTAGCTAGCTAATTATTAGCTGGAGGCTGTTTGGAACCCCTAGTTAATTCTTTGGTCGCTATAGCTAATTGACCATAGTGCCCCTGGAACAAGTTCATGATTTCTTTGAATGATAGCCAGTACATTCGTGTTGTACTCCTCCTCATCCCCGAAGAAATCCATTGCCAGGTGCTGCGAGTTGAAGCTGGACGGCGGCGCGATTTGAAGCAGGCGGCGGCGACGTGATTTGAAGCAGGGCGGCGCGATTAGAAGTAGGGCGGCAGTGCGATTCGGTGGTGGATGGCCGTGCGCTGGCCGGTTGTGGAGGGCGGCGACACGACTGGGATAGACGGGAGAGCGGCGTGCGATGGATCGAATGCGAGAAGTGCTTTCTGTAACGTGGAGGAGAGGGAGGGAGGAGAGAGGGCAGGGGTAGAATGGACAATAGCCAACAATTAGCTGGGATTAGCTGGGTTCGACCAGCTAATGAGATTATTGTTATCTTGGGGGTTAGCTAATAATTAGCTGAGGTATTAGCTGCCCTGTTTGGAATCTCTATAGCTAATTTTAGCAGCTAACAATTAGCTCTAGAGGTTCCAAACAGGGCCTGATATGATCAATCAAGCTGCTGCTGCTGCTTGCCGAACTGTAACTAATCAGGCGCAGCCATGCATGCATGCATGCTGGTTGACTTTAACATTACTACGTAATCTTAAGATGTGTTTGGTTCTGTTGTGAGTTGTGAAAAACGTTGTTATGAGTTGCCGTTTGTTGTAAAAAAAACTGTTTTGAGTTGTCTGTTTTGAAAAAACTGAAAGTCGTTTGGTTGAAGCTGCTATGAAAAAATTGTTGTGCGCTGACTGTTTTTTATAAATGACATAATTTTTATCATTATAATATTTCATACATATATATATGAAACAATCAATATGGATGCAACTAAATAACTAGAAAATATATTAGGTAAGTAAAAAAAAATTCATAGTTCATCTCATAAAATAACCGGTAACCACATAGCTATCTCATGAAATTATGCAATACAATACAAAACATATCAGATCAATCAAGACACCTTGAATTGATGATATCTAAGTTGTACTAAAATAGAAAACAAAAAAGCAGAAACAAAAAAACATGATCTAAGTTGCTTCTAAATTTATACTAGAAAAAACTGTTTTTCGTGAAAAAAGCAGGTTTGGTAAACCTATTTGGTTCAGTTTTTATTTTTTCACAGCAGAAGCAGATTTTAAAAGCAGAACCAAATGCACCCTTTGATAGTAACAACCAGTCACCAGTGCAGAGAATGTAACAAGTTCTTGGCGTAGGCTGGTGTCTGTCGTCAATATAATTAGGCACAGCTAATCAGTTTGTCTGGTAACGACAGCGGTTAGGAACTTAGGGTTAGGACAGTCCTAATTGAAACCGTTTTTTATGCAAAACAATAGCTCTGTTTGTACCAGGAAAAGAAAGAAGAAGAGATTGGCAGAGAAAATAATAGTGGTGATTAGTTCAGAATATATATATATATATATATATATATTAAAAAATCATCCATTAGTTTCAAAACTATTTTAATACCAAATACTATATACACGACTAAATAAGCCGACTCTTGGACGACCCAACACTACTACAAACCGTCACTGTAGTGGCGTTGGGCAAAACCACTGTAGTGGCGGGCCATTAGATGCCCGCCACTACAGTTGCTGGTGCTGACGGCAGCACCAGTGCCCGCCACTATTGTTGGTAAAGTAGTGGCGGTCGGTGCTGACGTCATCCCGGACCGCCACTATTGTATCAATAGCAGTGGCGGTCGCTGGTGCTGCCCGCCGCTGCTAATATGGCCGCCACTAAAGTATTGATGACATCACTTGCGACCGCCACTACTATTCTAGCTATAAATGCGCAGCTTCTTCCTCCCCGAGCTCTATTGGAGTTCGCATTTAATTTTGTCCGTACAATGGCGACAAAAATCTAGATAAAGAAGGGGGGCTTTGTTTTCATTTCTTTTGAAGGATTTCATTCTAGGAGGTAAATTCATGCCGAATCTCACATTTATTTTGTATTTAATCATGTATACAATGAGTTATTAGCGTTTTCTAATTTAGGGTTTGTGAATAGAAATTTTCAAATAATCTTCCATTTACAGTGTTACCTTCTCCCAAATGAACAAATATGACCCTCCTCACAATTATTCATCACTTGTATATTGATTTACATCATTTTAATCTCTTTTTTAATTTGATTTATGATTATAGATCTAGAGTTATGTTGTTTGGAGAGAGAGGAAAACAATATAGTAAAGAATATCGAAGAAATAGGAACCATTTCGACGGTACAATCGAGCTTAGACAGACTCCACGAAATCGAGATGGCAAATTTCTATTCGAAATGGTAAAGAATATCAAAGTTGTTTTCGGAAAGAAGAGGAAGAAATCTGAAAAAATTTCAAAGGACGCTCCATTTAAAAATCAATCGATCTTCTTTAGATATTTGCCATATTGGAAGGAGTTGGAGATTGGTCATGCTATCGATACAATGCACGTTGAGAAGAATGTCTTCGAAAGCACTATCGGTATTTTGTTAGACATACCGGGCAAATCAAAAGATGGACTCAAAGTACGAAGGGACCTTCAAACTCTCGGAATTAGACCCGAGCTTCACCCACAGGAAAGGACCAATGGAAAATTTTTTCTTCCGGCTGCTAGCTATAACCTCACAATTGACGAAAAAACGACACTACTCCGCTTGTATGTATAGCAGTGTGTATAGTAGGACTCATCTTAATAGTGCTGAAAGATACAAGTTCTATTTAAGCCCAATAAGTTCGTTGTCTATAAAGAGGATACTTTTTAATAAAAAACACATTTTTATGCTCTCCGCTAAGAGCTAGTATATGTTGTTTCACAGTCTTTTCCCTGCTCACTATTTGCTTACACCTAAGACGATTTGTTGCTAGTTACCCTCACTTTTTTTCAGAATGCAATATGTTTTTTATAGATTCAAAATGTATCATAAATATAACACTTTTATCTTTACTATATATACTATTACCAAAGTTGTTTAGAGCCCGTTTGTTTATCGTGTCAACTTATTGTAATCTACAATACAAATTATAACAATCTAATAAGCTAGCTTATATTAACTAATTTTTTTATAAGTTGGATCGTTATAATTTCAAGCTTCACTCGTATCAAGGAGGAGAGTACATGAAGTTTTTCTTATTCCCTTAATATTGGCGGGCGTCGGTGCTGCCGTCGGCACCAGCAACTGTAGTGGCGGAAATCTAATGGCCCGCCACTACAGTGGTTTTGTCCACGCCACTACAGTGACGGTTTGTAGTAGTGTATGTTAAAGCCCAAAACCTATTATTATATGTTGTGGAACGAAAGAGATTACACGGTATAATAATGCAGCCGGCCGCTTGCACATGGCTCCGGGAGAAAGAGACCATTGCAGTGGGTTGCCAATTGCGACAGCGTTTGTTTGCGAGTATAATAGCAGCAACTCTTGCTGTTTACGTGTGGACCGGACCAGCTAGCTGCTCCATCCATCGCCGTAGGCATTGTGATGTTAAATTAAAAGAGAAACCGAGACTCTGGAAGAGACTTATTGTTATAATATTTTATGTTTATATAGATAGATAGATCCATCGTGCTAGCTACCGTCCACAGCTTTCCTGGGGACCTTGCAATGCCATTGCGAGCTGCATGCATGCATGCGGAGAAGTTGCTGTTTAGCTGCACGATGATTGATGATACATACGTATTGGTTGTTCGTACCCTCGTGCTTGCAGAATGATGGTTTTGCTGACACGACGAAATAGTAGTCGGTTTTGCTGACGTGGTGGATCAATGAAAAAGTCTGAATTACACTCTCTAACTATGCCTAAAGTCTGAATAACCCCTGAATAAATAGAAAATATTTAAAAATAATATTTTTCATTGATCCGCCACATCACCAGCATCACGTCACCCGCCACCTCAGCAAAACCGCTCATTGTTTCACCACATCAGCAAAACTATCATTCAAAGTTGTAGGTTAAGCTATTTTTCAATATAATGGATGTTTTTTGTACAGTAAAATCCAGTAAAATTCTTTAGGGGGGACTTCTGCGGTACTTTGAGACGTAACAGACTTTTTCCTAGATTTTTCACAACTCTCGTGGTAGCTTTTAAAATCTACAGCTTAACTGTGAGACGAGACAGTTAACGTGTTTAATCTGTTTCTCGCGCCAAAACATGCATGCGTTTTTCAGACCAGGCAACGCGGTGATTCATGCATGCACCGATGCTGACGATGCTAGTGAAGTTGAGAAAATCCAGAAATTCCATGAAGAATCCAGCGGAAATCTCTGAATCCAAACCAAGCATGAAGCCAAAGGAGCTGATCGACACCCAGATCGAGCATGGAAAGCACGAGCTGGTAACTAATCTGATGTGCTTTGTGCTTGAGGTGGTAGCTAGACTGGTAGCATAGCACCACACGACGACGGTGCAGATGGAACGGCGGAATCGTGTTTCCGTGTGCTACAGGGCAGCACATGCGTCGTCGTCGCTGTCCTCCGACTTAACAATTCAAAAGGGAGCTGACGAGAAGAGAAGGAGATGATGAGAGGGAAAGTAAGATGTCGCAGCAGACGACGATACGAAGAACAGCAAGAAATTAAATGGTTTGGTGGTTGTACCGGAAGAAAACGAAGCTTCTGCCTGCCTGGAAGTCGTCGTCTTCGCCGCGCCTTCTGCCTGTCAAACCAAACCAAACCGAAGAGGCAAACAAAAAGTTTGAGAGTACGTACGCATTTCACAATCTCCGAGGTTTAGTTGCAGGCCGGATCAGAGTTCTCTCAACTGCCGTAACCGTCAGTAACATCAGCGACGAAGCAGTCGAAGGTAGAGCAAAACAAGAAGAAATTGAAATTTTCTAGTTCTCGATCTGATCGAGATAATAATTCTGAGGTTCATGTGCTGTATTTTTCTTCACAGAAGAAAAAAGAAGACGAAATGTAAGTAGTGGTAGCCCATGCATCCAGTGTTGGTTGATGTGTGCCAGCTTCTTCGACGGAGTAAAATATAGCAGCGCTGCTCTTTGTTGACTCGACAAATAATTGGATTCAACAATTAGATATATAGCCGGCGTCTAGCTGTTAATCTACATTTTTTTTTTTTTGCTGTTCGATCGGAATCAACAGGTGTTAGTTGGGTACAAACCGAACCGAAACTGACTTTGCCCTCTCAAAACGCGTACACGCGAGCAAAAAGTAAAACATATATAGACTTACTCGTTTGGTGACTTGGAGGGTGTTTTGATTAAGTAGCTAACTTTTAGCTCTTTTGTTACAGGATACTTGGACATCAATTGACTAAATATGAATTAATTATAAAAATAATTGTAGAATCGGAGGATATTTTGGGAGACAAATTTATTAAGTCTAATCAATCCATGATTAGCAAATATTTACTATAGCGTTACATTGTCAAATCATTACGTAATTAGGCTTATTAGATTCGTCTCGCAAATAATCCACTGATTATGAATGAGTTTTATAAATAGTCTATATTTAATACTCTAAAATAATATCTAAACATTAGATATGACAGAGACTAAAATTTAGCCTATATATCCAAACACCCCTTAGTCAACTCGAATTTGCCACTATGTCTCATAATTTAGGGTCTATTTGTGAGGGGTCTACTCCTTATTAACCATACTCCGAAACTATATGATAAAATAAATATATGGTGAAATAAATATATGATAGATAGTTTCACAATTTGGATCTGTGAGCACCTCTTTAGCAGTTCCAGTATTTTATACTATAGGAGGATCAACTCTACGGAGTTAGCTGTTCTACGAAGTTGAGTTAAGGTGTTTGGGATGAACTAACTGTGTGTTTTAGGCCATATCGTGTCAGCCCATGGACTGAGACCTCGATCCAAGCACAACATAACATATAATCAGGCCCAAAACTCATAATCATATACCCCTTTCTCTTGACATATAGTGTAAATCTAAGATTACATACACATTATTGCTTCAAGCAGCTAATGTTAGCTACATCAATCATGCGTGGGGCCTTTGAAACACAAGAGGCCTCTCCAAGCCCAAGCAGAATACACTGAGTCACTCTGCTCCTGAGTAGCTCAAATGATCACCAGGTTACAATTTACACATGATGTGTAGTATAATTAAAAATAAAATATAAGAAATAAAAAAGAAACATCGTATACACAAAAAATAAAATATGAATAATTAATAAAAAAAACATTACATAAATAATAATAACGGTCTAAATTCTTATATTATACTCAAATAAAATATATCTTCTAATCTAAAATCATAAAACACGGGCAAAGCAGCTGGCAGAGGCTTGACTCATTTAGCTACAACGATCCGAGTCAACTCACTTAGGCTATTCACAATCCTGGGTTTCATAGCACTGTTTCCTAGCACTACAACAAAACAGGTAACTTCCGTCGGCCAAAGCCGACGGAAGTTAGCCCTTTCCCGACGGAAGAAGCCAACTTCCGTCGGCAAAACGCTAACTTCCGTCGGCCTTTGGCCGACGAAAGCGAGGCGACGAAAGTTAGCTAACTTCCGTCGGCCGCCGACGGAAGTTAGCTAACTTCCGTCGGCTTCACGTGGCCGACGGAAGTTAGCGCCGAACACTGCCACGTCAGCAGGGGGGCTCTAACTTCCGTCGGCCAGCCTGGCCGACGGAAGTTACGGGCAGCTAACTTCCGTCGGCTTTGTCCCTAGCCGACGGAAGTTAGCCTTTCTACCCACGTGGCCGAAACCAGCTAACTTCCGTCGGCTATGGTAAAAGCCGACGAAAGTTACCTGCTTTTTTTTTATTTTTTCCTGGTTCCCCTACTCACACTCACATCCAACCACAATTTCAATCACATTCACAATACACATGCAAATTCACATTTCACATCCAAAATCACATTCAAACTTCACATATATCATCCAAAATCACATCTCACATCCAAAACTTCACACATCACATCCAAAATCACATAACACAACTTAATTCACATTCAAAGTCACAATACACATCCGCATTCACATGTACCATCCAAATTCACATACAAAGTCACTTAACATATCGAGATTCAATTCAGGTTCATTATACACATCCATACTCACTGATCGCCCACATTTGGGTCGTGGGCGCCGCCGCTGCCTCCCGCTTCGTTCACATTTGCCCCGGAGGCTCCATCCTGACCAGGCATATGGAAACACTGAAGAAATAGACAAAATTAGAAACGAACTCAACTACCCTTCTAAACGCTAACTTAAGTATTTAGGAGGTACCTCAGGTGATGTAGGAGATAGTGGTGGTGGCGGGGGAGGTAGTGGTTGGAACATGGACATGTCAAATCCACTGTTTTGCTGGGCTAGTTGCTACAAATGTTGTAATGTAATCAGTTAGTTCTAAACCTATTTCTGAATACTTTTGAACAGCAACACTCTAAACTAAACTTACTTGGATCATCGCATGTTGTTGTGCTAAGCAGGCGGTATAGTACTCTTGTTGTTTCCTGTTGTGCTCGTTTACCCGCCTCAATTCCTCCCTCATCCGAACCATCTCCGGGGTTTCTTCTAAGCGACGACGGCTGGAGCCAACTCCGACGGAGCTCTGCGACGACTGAGCTGACTTCTGAGCTCTCACCGCTCTCGAGTCAATAACTCCATTGAACATGGAGTACCTGCAACATTAACAGGGGTTAGTTACCATCACAATACCATACACAAAACATTAATAAAAACATTGTCTCATCGTCCATGGCTTTTGCCACCTCCGCTGGAGTACACGGCCATTTGGTCCACAGGTTCTCTCCGCCAATCATAGTCCTCTCCATGGAGTCGAACCATGTGTTCACCATACTGCGCCTGCAAAAAACATGTCCGATTAGCTAGACGCAGAAAAATGAAATTATGTAAACTCTTAATAACATCTCACCAAATGGTCCGTGACTGTCTGGCTACACAAGACATCTGGCTGTGTCGGATCGCTTCCTTTGTGACCATAGGTATACACCTCTATGTCACTTGGCACATTGCCAGATTTAGCTTCCTGTACATTAGAAATGAGTTAGTCGCATTACAATGTATCTATAGCTAGAGAGTGACAGAAGGAGGTCTTACCAAGCATTTAGCGTGGCGAATATGTCCGTCGGCACCATATCTGTGCTTCGGATCCGTCCCGCGGCATTGTCTTTTCTGCTCGGAAGTCTTCTTAAATGCGGCTGAAGACCAAATCTTGCAGAATTCGAAATAGGCGTCCTCGCGGTTTGCAAACCACGGAATCCTCACCTGAACAGAGATGCTATTTGTATTATATGACAACAAATCTCAACAATCGAAGAGGTAAAAAGTTAGAATTGTTTACCGAACGATATTCTTCTTCAATCAAATAGATTGACGATGAGCCCGTCGCCTTGCTCATTCGTTGCCCTAGCTTCTCCTTGTAGTAAGCATTGTTCGCTTGAATGCGGGCATACGAAATGGCGTCCTTCACCACCTTATGTGCATTGTTGTTGAAGACTTGAAGGGCATGGTTATGGTGATTGCCGACTTCTGGCAAGCAAAAGCGTAACTGCAAAAGTAATGATTAGTACAGTGTTGTAACTCGAAAAGCCTAAAAGAAGATTGAAAAAACACTTGCATACCCAGAAGTCATGAGACACCACCCCCTGAGCAGTTCCGTGACGCCCGTCAGGAGCGAACCGGTACTGGTCCCATGTCTGGCATAGAACCCGCTCACCGGTCGGCATTGTCAGCACCCCTGGGTAGTGCAGACGGCACATGTTACCCAATATCTGGTTAACCTGCCTGACCCTCGAACTGCCAGTCGAACCGAGAGTCAATCCAAGATCTAGAAATACATAATAAATAAAGTTAATTAGTTTAGTGAAAGAAATTTTTTGAAAAAAAAGCAAAACAACAGAAGAGTATTACACTTACCCGTCACCAACAGGCGTAATCTCGATCTTGGCTCCACCGGAAGAGACTACTGGTGGAGCGACCAAGTGGCTCGTCCTGAAAGTTACTGAGGACCCGCCGGCAGCCTCGGCACCTTCCTCCTGACCCGCACCCTCCGGGAGATCCCCCTGCCCCGCACCCTCCGGGTCATCCCCCTGCCCCACACCCTCTGGGTCATCCCTCTATGTCGCACACTCTGGGACATCCCCCTCCTGCCCCTCACCCACCGGATGATCCTCATGACCCGCACTCTCCAAGTGTTCTTCCTCCTACAAAACAGTATTGAAACAATTAGTAATAGTTTATAACTAGCATAAAAAACAATCTAAAAGTTACCTCATCATCTAGTTGAAATGCAATAGGCCGACCAATTAATGTCGGATCTATGCATCTCAGGAGCTGCTCTTGACGACGTCTGTTTGAAGAAGAGGAACTACCCTGGAATAGGGTGTCCTCCTGACTCGTCGGTGTACTTACCGGAGTACTCGCCGATGAACTCCCCAAGCGGAAGAGCTTCCTCGTGACACTCCTCACCTTTTTCGACATCCTGTTCAAAATAAGCAGAAACAAGCATTTATTAGTAAAGAAGGTTTGTACATATGAAAAAACATGTAATATGAAGTATATTGCATATCCATGTATGAAAACAATTACTTGTCAATTATCATCAAAATCAGGATCAATTTGTCCTTTTCTCCCCAAAGCACGCCATGTTACTTTTTTCTTCTTATGTTGGTGTTTCCTTTTCTCGGGAACTGCCACATCATTAGAATCGCCGAGGAAAGAATCTGTCGACGATTCTGACTCTACATTAAACGAAGTCGGCAATTCATCATCTTGATAAACCTCATCGACCTCTTCAACCTCCAATTGATAAGCGTCATCACTAGGGGTGTGTAGACGTTCCCGAGGATTCACTTTGTAGACTACCCACCAAGCACTTAGTTTTTCACATGGGTAGGGCATATAATACACCTGCTCGACTTGGTGAGCAAGGACAAAATTGTCGCAACCAGATAATCGTTCCGCGTGTTTGACTTCAACCATCCCAAATTGGTTTTCACGAGTACCATGTTTAGGGTCGAACCAATCACAATCGAAGAAGACTACTTTAATCTCCTTATTCCCGGCAAATTTGTACTCGATTATATTTTTGATGATTCCATAATACATAGTTTCGTGTCCTTGTCCATCAACGACCCTTGTAACAACTCTAGTATTAGTTGTTGCCGCTAGAGGTCGATATGCTTCAAAAATAGTTGAACGGAAGCGGAAACCATTAACATCATAGCGACCGTAACTTTTGGCACTAATACTCCCGTAAGAGAGCTGTCGCAAGTCTATATGTACATTGTCAGCGAGCACGCACTGCAAATCATAAGAGATTATAAGATAATTAACCTAGTAGAGTAAAATAATACGTGTCAGAAAAGGTAAGGATTTACATGTTCTCTGAACCAAGTGAGAAAACTAGGCCCGCCATTTACTCCTTCTCGACGCAATTTATCTAATTGCTTCTCCGTTGGTTGACGACCAGACGTCAAGTATTTTGAATCAAACATACTGTCAATGTAACGAATAGGTAAACAAACGGGTATAAAATTTGGAGGTAAAATATAAAACTAAAACGAATCACTTACGCGAAATATTGTTCCATCTCTTCCATATTTGAGTACATGTAGAGCAAGGCATTTGTTCGTTCTTCCTGAGTTACATAATATGTCGTGGAGACACCAACAGTTATGCCCTTCCACCCAAATATTTGGAGATCACTACAAGGATGGTCTCCATCCATATGGTACCGTGTAGCAGGTGTGTTGACATTGTGATGCTCAGCGAAGTATACACTAGTGAAGTATGCTATCTCTTTCAATTTAAATTCTTCTGCGATGCAACCTTCAACTCTGGCTTTATTACCAACCATCGCTCTAAGCTTCTTTAGGGACCTTTCAATATGATACATCCACATGTATTGCACAGGGCCACCTACCTTAGCTTCATATGGCAGATGAACCAGTAAATGTTGCATTGGATTGAAGAACCCTGGAGGGAATATTTTTTCCAGTTTACATAAAAGCACCGGGATCTCTTTCTCTAGCATCTCCATCATATCTTTCTTAATTTCTTTCGCACAAAGTTGTCTATAAAAATGGCTCAGCTCAGCTAACGCCTTCCACACATCATCATTCAGGTACCCACGAAACATTACAGGAAGGAGTCTTTCCATTATTATGTGGTAATCGTGACTTTTCAATCCATTTAATTTCCCTGTCTTCAAGTTCACAGCTCTTCTAAATCCCGCGGCGTAACCATCTGGGAATTTCAAATTTTTCAACCACCTCATTACTTGTTTTTTTTCTTTAGGTTTTAAACAAAATGGGGCACGTGGCTTGCCACCACTATTCGTCAACTCAAGGGTTGGTCGATTACAAATCTCAGCTAAATCTCTTCTCGCCTTTACATTATCTTTTGTCCTGTCAGTAAAATCCATACATGTACTTATAATGCTTTCACCAACATTACGTTCCTGATGCATAACGTCAATGTTGTGCATCAGAATTAGTGATTTGACATACGGCAGTTCCCATAAGCCACATATGTGGGTCCAATTATGTTCGGTTCCGAATCCTACAAATTCATCCTCATTTTCATTAAGGACCAACTCATTCAGCATATCAGCGATTTCTGTACCATTTAAACGCCTTGGTGGTCCCTTTACAACAATGTTGTCCTTCTTGAAATTGTTCCTCTGTAACCTAAATGGGTGATTCATGGGCAAAAAGCATCTATGGCAATCAAAGTAACAAATCTTTCCCCCGAAGTTCAGACGGAAACAATCTGTGTCCTTCGCACATATCGGGCATGTCAACCTTCCATGACAACTCCAACCAAAAAAAATACCGTATGCCGGAAAATCGTGGACCGACCACAGATACGCAACTCGAAGATTGAATTTTTGTTTCCGGTCATAGTCATATGCTTCAACTCCTTTCCACAATTGTTTCAACTCTTCAATTAAGGGCTTCAGCATCACGTTTAGTCGTGTTCCAGGATGATCTGGACCGGGTATAATGAGACACAGGAACATAAATTCATATTTCATACAAAATGAAGGTGGAAGGTTGTATGGAATAGCAAACACGGGCCAACAAGAGTACGACGATGCCGTTACATTGAAAGGCGTGAATCCATCAGTTGCCAACCCGATGCGAACATTCCTTGCATCACTAGCAAAGTCTGCATCAAAATCATCTAGAGCCTTCCATGCCGCACCATCAGATGGGTGCACCATTACTTGATTATTCTCACGTACACCTTCTTTATGCCATCGCATATGTCTAGCGGTTTTCTTTGATAGAAACAATCGTTTCACCCGAGGTGTAAGAGGCATGTAACGAAGTTGCTTATGAGCAACCTCTGTCGTCACCTTCTCTCCGTCTTCATTTACGACCTCTACGAATCTCGGTTTACCACATTTTAAGCATTTCACCTCATTACTATGTTCTTTCCAGAACAACATACAATTATCTCGGCACACATCAATCTTCTCATACTCCATACCGAGAGCAGAAAGCATTTTCTTTGACTGATACATGTCTTTCGGTACCTTATGGTTCTTAGGAAGGATATCGCTGATCAGATTCAAGAGCTCCTTATAACAATTGTTTGAAAATGCAAACTTTGACTTAATAGCCATAATACGAGTCACGAAAGCGAGAACGCTTACGGTGGTGTGCTCATGCAATGGCTCTTCTGAAGCTCGAAGGATGTCGAAAAACTTTTGAACCTCCGGTGTTGGAGGATCCTCGGGGTTTGATTCAAACTCCGGTCGTATAGCATCAACCATCTCATCCATCCTATCGTCAGCAACGCTATCATCTTCTTCTTCCACTACTAATACCGTTTTTTCATGGCCTGTCTCGCCGTGAAAAGACCAAACTTCATAACCTGACACGAAACCATATTTGCAAATATGCAATGACAACGTCCTCTTGTCTTGCCAACGAGAATTTCTGCACTTCATGCATGGGCACCTCGCGCCAGTGTTTGTTGTCAAAGCGAATGCACGATCAACAAATTTCTCAACGTTGATTACCCACTCCCTCGTGTGAGCTCCACTTTTCATCCAACCACTATACATCCACCGTCGGTCGTCCTCAGCCATTCTATATGCAAAACATTCATTCAATCAAGGGGCTCGCAACATACACACACCCTGGGCACCCCCCGCCTCCGCCTCCGGACAACGGAGGGGAAGTAGAGGCGGCCGGGCGGCCGGCGACGCGAGGGGAAGCAGAGCCTGCCGGCGACGCGATTCACCATGGCGTCCGGCGGTGACCGCCTGGATGCCTAGTCGGCGCAGGCGATGCCGTGACAACCATGGTCTATAGGAAAAGATAGGTCCTAAACCCACCCAAGAGTGACCGACAAAATGTGGTATTTATGACGAGCCATGAGTCCGAACGAAATTTCAGCAGCATAACCCCGCTGTTCTCCAATTGCACGCCTGATAGTGGTGCAATGGAGAACAACAAGGTTATGTTACTGAAATCCCATTCGGACTCATGACTCATCATAAAATCACGCTCTGTCGCCCACTCTGAGGCTGTCCAAAAAGGGACAATTCCGGACCTACACATCTCACACGCATGACACGTGTGAGACATGTTGGTCCGAAACGGGTGACGCATAGGTTTCGTTACACTATCTACGTTGTTGTCAAATAAAAAATTGCATACGAAAAGAAGTATATATAATAAAGTATATATAGATATAATACTAATCACCAATGAAATCGTGCATAATTTATACATAATATCACAACATATATTGCATATGAAAAAAGAATATCACATATAAAACAAGATTCATACTATCATTCAACATTTCCTACCTATACACGTCTATTAGAGTGTATCTGCTCATGCATACCAATGCCAAAATTCATAAAATTAATGTATGATCATGACGGTCTAGAATATCAAATAATCAAAGCCACTTAATTTGAGTGTTTTAAATCCTTTTGTAGAATGCATGTACAAGTGTTTTTTCTTAACTATAATAGTACAAATTAAAAAAAGATATTAGTGGACTATAAAGCTATCTATATGTCTCCATAATTCATCAATTGACAAAATTTAATCCATATCTATATCTATACGTCTCTACCAATTCAATTTACCAATGAAACAATTCACAAATAAAAAGCGAAAAAATTCGTAAAGCGGTGAAAATAATTACTTTGTGATTTGTGTAGGCCGGCGGACGGCGACGGCTCGCGGCGGTCGAATCGGGGACGGCAGCCGGGACGGGTGGCACGGGCCGGGACGGCGGCGATGGTCGGGAGGGGGCGGTGGCCGGCGGTCGAGGCGGCCGGGAGGCGGGCGGGCGGGCGGGCGGGCAGCGGCGCGGCGGCGAGGGCGGGCGGCGGCGCCCGAGGGTGGGAGGTGGCCGGGCGGGCGGGCAGCTCCCGAGGCGGGCGGCGGCCCGAGGCGGCGAGGGCGGGCGGCGGCGGGAGGCGGTGAGGGCAGGAGGCGGCGGTGGGCTGGGCGCGCGAGAGGCGGCGGCGGCGTGGGCGCGTACAGGGAGTTAGGTCTCCATGTACGCTGCGCGCGGTTGGGAAAAGGCCAAACTAACTTCCGTCGGCCAACATTAAAGCCGACGGAAGTTAGCTAACTTCCGTCGGCTTTAATTCTGGCCGACGGAAGTTAGGGGGATCCGATCGGCCGCGGAAAAACCCCCGCTAACTTCCGTCGGCCACTGTCAGAAGCCGATGGAAGTTAAGTTAACTTCCGTCGGCCTCTAGGGACCGACGGAAGTTATTTAACTTTCGTCGGCTTTCCCAAAAGCCGACGGAAGTTAAATTGGCCGACGGAAGTTTATCGTTTTCCTGTAGTGTAGAATACCACGTTAACTTTATAACTCAATGAAATACCCACTACGGGAATACAGGGATTCGCCGAGTGCCTAGGGCACTCGGCGAAGCCCATAATGCACTCGGCAAAGGCTTCGCCGAGTGCCACACTCGACGAACCCCACTCGGCACTAGCCTTGTCAGGCGACGTGGGGGTTCGCCGAGTGCATTTTATCGGGCACTCGGCGAAGTCTTTGTCGAGTGCAATATAGACTTCGCCGAGTGCCACGCATAGCACTCGACAAAGAGGTCGGCTAACGGTCGGGGGGGCGTTAACGCAGTTTGCCGAGTGCCCCACGTGGCACTCGGCGAAGGGGGTTTGCCGAGTGCCACTTAGGCACTCGGCGAAGGGGGGTCGGGGAGGGGGGCACGTGGCACAGACGTGGTTTGCCGAGTGCCCCATGTGGCACTCGGCGAAGGGGGTATGCCTGAGTGCCACGTGGGGCACTCGGCGAAGGTGGGTCGGGGGAGGGGGGCACGTGGCAGTGGAAGGCTTCGCCGAGTGCCCCCGTGGCACTCGGCATACCCCCTTCGCCGAGTGCCACATGGAGGCACTCGGCGAAGCCTCCCCAGAATGCACAGAAACATGCCACGTGGCACGTTTCTGTACATTTTAGGTGGCTTTGCCGAGTGTAACACTCGACAATTTTTTTTTAATTTTTTTCATTTATTTCCTGTATATTTCATCCAAAAAACACATTCAATCACAAAATTCATCACAAATTCAGATTTATTCACAAAATTTGCCCCAAAATTCACATTGAATCCCAGATATTCACATTCAATCACTATATGAATCACAATTTCACTCACATCACAGAAATCACATACACATCTCAAAAATCACATTCACATCACAAAATTCACGATCACATCACAAAATTCACGATCACGTCACAAATACAAGTTCAAATTGACATCAAAAGTTCAAGTTCGCGTTAATGGTGACAAGTTCAAGTTAATTAACAATTTCATAACGGCAACTCACACCACGCCTCACAAGTTATCATTACCGCTATGACCAGTGTGTGGAGATGGCTGCGTGTTTGATCCTGCTGCCGATGGATGAAACTGAAAAAAAAAAGAAAAATAGTTAGAACAATTGTATATAACAAAAACGACAATAACAATATTAGAAACTCACATTGTCACTCTGTGGAGTCCGTGGAGATTGTTGAGGTTGAGGAGGAAGTCCAGACAGGCCCATATGACCTGAGAAAGATCCACCCATCTGCGCAAACCACTGCTGCATCTGGGTCTGCATCTCGGCTTGCATCTGAGCTTGCATCTGAGCCTGCAGCCGAGCCTCCATCTGGGTCTGCCACTCGGTCCTTTGTGATCTTTCTTCATTTAGTTGGTCCTACAAAACATTAATTCACAGTCATTAACGTTCTCAAACAAACAAATTGAAGTTTTCGATGATTGATGAAAATGAACTAACCTGTAGATCAGCAATCAGACCCATAGATGTGTCTCGGCGAGGGCGTATACCCAGACCGGAGGTCGAGCTCCGAGCTCTCACCTCAGATAGAGTAGGGGTACTACGGGTATCAATGGCGCCGTCGCCTATCAAATATCGCCCATGTCTCTTGCCTCCTCCAGCCCTCATGACCACCTCGCCATCAATGTCATGTGCGATTGGGTCATAATCAGCGCCATGCACTTCCCTTGCCATCTCTGAATAGTCTTGGAGGCGTTGATATGCATTCGGATTAGTGTACGACTCAGCGGGGTCATTTGGATTGTAAGTATTGCCTTCAACCACCCTCCCTTTGTGAGCCAGAGCATATGCCATGACCTGGGAGCATTCCTGACCCACATTGGCCGTTGACTGAAACAAGAAGATAGTTAGAGTTATATTGTGCAATTAAGCGAAAAAAAGAAACATGTAACTACATACCCATCTCGCCCTGAACTGGTCGAGGTTCAGCGAGCCTTGATGGTGTGCTGCCCCCGGCATGAGTAAGCGTCTCTGGCGGCATGCCTCGTGACTGCTCTACCACTCGGCAGAACACCACCTATCAACAATTTGGCCCCAACACTCAAGATGAGCGGCACACCACTGTGGAGGGACCTATTTGATGCAAGTGAAGTTGTTAATGACATAATATTAAGTATTAGAAGATACACGAGAATACACTTACCATCATGTATTCCTCTCGTGTCAGAAAGGTGGTCCGGGCATCCTTTTTGTTCTTCCTCTCTCGACGGTGCTGAGCGCAGAAGTCAATAACAGCTTGAATGCGCGCCTCATAATGCATGTCGGTGACAAGCTTCTTGGTGGCTCTATTAATAACTGCGACAGCCTGATCCGCATACCCCTCATCACATCTATAAAAATCCTGCATATAGATGTAAAGAGAATGGTATGTAATCCACATGTTAATAGTATTGACACATATATTAAGAAAATAAACTTACCCAGAGCTCAGCCCTAACTCGATCGGCTAGGTGGGCAAATTGTCTCCCTTCTCGGTCAGGGGCGTCCGGCGCACTTTCATAGTGCCTCCATGAGTACGCCGGCTCCGTCCTCCCATCCAAAGATATCAAACCAGGGAACTTTTCCTTGATAAGAAGCCCGAGGATACCGTTTACATGGCGTGAGCACTCACGACCTCCTCGTTCAACCATAATCCAGTTCCTATCCCGATATCATTAAAAAGTATTAGTATATATTAAAAATTAAACTAACGAAAATAATATATTATAGACTTTCTACAACAACTTACCTATTTCCATCTGGTCGAATAAGTGGACGATCAGCTACTGCCACTGGTCGCCTCGGGAGTGACGAAGGACCACGCAACCACACTGCAGCCGCTTCTGTAGTCTGCTCCTCTCCCTCTGCCCCAACCTCCCCACCCTCTGCCCCCACCACCTCCTCCTCCTCCACCCTAGCCTGCTCCTCCTCCTCCTCATCCGGCACGTAATCATCGTCGCGACGGGATGCCAGTATATGGCTAGTTTCACTCGAGGGCGCGGGTGCCTTTCCTCTCACTGCTGACTTCTTCGTTCTCCTACCTCGAGGTCTAGATGAGGACCCGACCTCATCTTGAGAGGGAGTGGATCTACCGCCTTTTCCTACTACTGCACTTATTAATTTCTTTAAACCCCCCACCATATTTCAATCACCTACTACGAAAAAGAGTAAATCACTTTAGATAAACCGTGAAATGTGTTCTAAACGCATTTATTCTAAAATTAAACATAATTCTCATACAACTGCTAGAAATAGTCATCGCCGTCCGGATTTGCTGGATCATATGTATCGTCATCACTATCACGTGATATGATGTAATCGTCCGGCTGTTCAGGAGGTGGAATGTTGTCATCACTTTGAGTGCTTGAGTGCAATCTCTCTAGCAGTTCTAAGTCTCTTCCATTATGAATCTCGTCTCCTTCGTCGGCATCGGCACCACTTTCGTTATCTACTTCCATCGTCTCCGTCAAGTCAATAACAAACATGCCTGGTAGCCCATCTTCTTGAAAGAACTCTCCGTCGTATGTGTTCGGGTCTATGTTATAGTCTTCGTTGTTGGGAACAGACAGTTTACCGTGTGGCGACACCTTATACACAACATCCCAACCTTTAAGACGTGCGACGGTTTTGCACGGGTAAGAGAGATAGTAAACTTGTGTTGCCTGTTGAGCCACAATATAAACATCTTCACTCGGCAAGGTGGTATCTTGACGAATTTCTATTAAGCCAAGTTCGGGAGTCTGTCTCACTACTTTGGGATTGAACCAGTGGCATTTAAATATAACGGGGTTAAGAGGTTTGCTCCCATCAAAACTCAATTCGTATATTTCTTCGAGTTGTCCATAGTAGTCAACCCCGTCTGTGCCCGGAGTAAAAACTCCGGAATTTGTGGTTCTTCGGTTAGGTCAGCTATGTTCATGGCTTGTTGTGTGGAAACGATAGCCGTTTACGTCGTAAGCTTTGAATGTCTTAACCTTGTAGGCACAACCATTCGCAACTTGCCTCAACTCGGAACTCATTGTCGTGTCGGTTCTTCCCTATAGGTTTAAACGCGATGAACATGTATATTAGTCACATATAAGATATAATTGAAAGGTAGAACTAACTAAAAGTTAATTTGAGAAATACCTTAGTTTTGAACCAAGAAATGAAATCGGGATTGCCATTTCCCACACCATACTTAAGAAGGGCAGTGGATTCCTCAATGTTAGCCTCCCTCGAACCACGCCAAAATCGTTGATGAAATTCCTCAATGTACGGTTCCACTTCGGAAAGGTTTGTCAGGACATACAACATAATCAAACGCCACTCTTCATGCTGCAAGGTCTTATTAACAACACCACTTGCACTTCCTAGTTGGCCTCTGAAGATGCTGAGATTTGATTCTTCTTCTGGAAGATTGTAACGGGAAGGTGGATTATGCACGCTTGGAAGATTGTCCGCATAATATCTAGTTGTGAAGTTTGACACCTCCTCCAAAACATATGCCTCAGCTATGGATGCTTCAATTTTGCATTTGTTGTTACATTTATTCTGAAGAATCTTTTGGAATCTCTCAATTGAATAGAACCAACGGCTCTGAACTGGATCTCCCATACGGGCCTCATACGGAAGGTGCAATATCATATGTTGCATCGGATTGAAAAAACCGGGCGGAAAGATCTTTTCTAGCTTGCATAATAACACGGGCGCTAGTGTCTCCATGTCTGCTACCACGGTGTGAGACAACTGTTTAGCACAAAGTTGCCGGAAAAAATTGCTCAATTCAGCTAGAACTCGCCAGACATCCTCGAGGACATAGCCACGAATCATGATCGGGAGCAACCGCTCAATCCATATGTGATAGTCATGACTTTTGAGTCCGTTTATTCGCAGAGTAGCTAGATTAACTCCCCTCTTCAGATTAGCTGCATAGGGCGACCCGTGTACATCCACTCACGATGATCCATCTTGTACTAAACTAGGAAACAACACCCGTGTTTAGGGGTTAGTGAGAAACAAGATGAATATAACAGTCTAATAGGTAAGATAGGTCCTAATCCCACCAGACAATGCGTAGATTGAGCTCGTATTCACGCTCCGTTCCGATCCAACCCAAAATTTCAGGTAGCACCTCCCCGCTGCTCTCCAAATGCACGTCTAGGCAACATGCCAAGAGGATATGCGTTCGGAGAACAACGGGGAGATGCTGTCGAAACCTGGGTCGAATCAGAACGGAGCATGAAAACGAGCTCAATCTACGCATCCTCCGGCTGTCCAAACGTGGACAGTTCGAAACAGTTACAGCCACAGATATGCAAAGACATGCATATTCCAAACCGTAACTCTTCCGAACGGGAGACGCCTAGGTTACGCGACAATAACCAAAAAAATAAAATTTTGACAACATCTTATCTCTAATACATAGCAAATCTGCATCAATAGGACGACACGATGGCCGTCACCCACATACACACATCACGACGTGATGGCCGACATCCACATACACATATATATATCGGCACGATGGCCGGCATCCACATACATAAGATATTAATCAACATAACCATTAAAACATAACAAGAATTACAACGATTATATTAAAATTTCTAAAACATGTATAAGCATTTATTTATATTAATCTTCTTGACATGCATGTAAATAAAATTGTAATATTATTTACGAGGAGGGATGTTGAAAGCAAACAAAACATGTGACGTTGTATTAGACAATAAAAAACATGTACAAAGCATATTAATCATTCATGTTCAAGCAAAATATTAATCCTAGGTTCTAAGGTTACCGGTAGGGTTTGATGCGAGATGAGGACGATGAAGCCGAAAAGATGACGGTGACGCCGGTAAGAGAGCGCTTACCAAATTAGATCTATCTAAAAATCATTAAAAAAAATTAGTTATAAGATAAATTAATTAAAAAATGTGAGAAGCTAAACTAAACAACATAAAATTATAAAATATCAAATGTTATACATGCATTTACTATTTTCTATTTACTATTTGAAAAAAAGGATATATGTGTATACCTAGCTAGGCAAGGGGGTAGGGAGGCGGAGCCGGTGCCGGGACCGGTGGCCGGGGGCGGCGGAGCCGATGGACGAGGGCGGCGGGGCCGGCGAGGTTGGCCGGCGGCCAGGGGCGGCGCGGGGGGCGCAGGCCGGGCGGGGGGGGGGGGGGCGGCCGGCGGCGGCGCGGGGGGCGGCGGGTCCAGGGGCCGGCGGCCAGGGGCGGCGCAGGACGGGCGGGGGGCGGCGGGGCCGGGGGCGGGGAGGCGGCCGGCGGCGGGGTGCAGGGAGCGGGGGCGGCCGCCGGTGGGGGAGCAGGCGGCGGGGTGCGGGGAGCGGGGGGAGCAGGCGGCGGGGTGCTGCGGGAGCGGGGAGACAGATCTGGGCGCACTGTGCGCCCAGATCTGCAGGGTGTTTTTTAGCCTATCCCGAAGGTTCGCCGAGTGCCAAATTGGGAGGCACTCGGCGAACAATTTTTTTTAAAAAAATGTTTACCGAGTGCCACTAGTAAACCACTCGGCAATTTTTTTTTAAAAAAAATAAACCATTTCTTTGCCGAGTGCCAGGGATAATTGCACTCGGCAAAGATTTTTTTAATTTGTTTTTTAAAAAATATAAAATAGGAAAAAGACAGTAAAAAATCCCATAATTTGGCATTATATAATATACACTTATGTTTACTCCTACAAATTTTCTTAGATCAAATAAACAAATTTAATGCACTTTTAGTTTAAATTTGGGATCTTTTACTTAAAATCCTATAAACAACTTTTTTAACCAAAAATAGCAAACTAACTCAAAAAAGGCCAATTTTTGACATGGTATGAGATAAATTGAGTTTTAGTAGTACAAAAAGTTTTAAGTTCAAACAAATATTTGAATACCGATTTGCTTCTAAACCTAACTCATTTTATCCCTAAACTCCTAAACCTTCTCGAAGGTTGTCCAATTTCTAAAGGTCATACTTGAAAGCTTTGTCGAAACATTATGAATTTTTTACCATATTATATATGTATGATATAATGACACCATGTCAAGTGTCATATTTTTTAGGCATCAATTACATTTTCTATAATTAAAAAACCATTAACCTGCATTTTCCCGGTCTAGTGTCTTAAATTAGATTTTAAATATTTAGTTATATTTAGTTGTAAAAGATTACAAATGTAATCATGAACACAAATATGATTTTTCCATAATTTTTGAGTCATTATTTCATGTACATGCATTTCAAATTTGACCCACTTGTAAGTAAATCCTAGAAATACAAATATTTTATTAAAAATACCAAACCCAGTCATAAAAGTATGAAAATTTACCAAAGATTAACAGATGTTGAATTATGACTGTAAAAAAAATTCAGGTTCAAAACATTTTTTAAATGTGATATGGACTCAAAATGTGTTTTCACATGAAATAATGGGTTCCTATAGTACTTTGCCGAGTGCTTTTTAAATAGCACTCGGCAAAGAATATTTATTTGCTCTTTGCCGAGTGCCACAGATAATTGCACTCGGCAAAGATTTTTAAAAATTGTTTAAAAAAACTAAATTAGAATAAAGACTTTAAAAAATCCCAAAATTTGGTATTATATAATATACACTAATATTGCATCCTAGAAAATTTCTAAGTTCAAATAAACAAATATAAGGCACTTTTAGTTTAAAATTGGGATCTTTTACTTAAAATCCTATAAACAACTTTTTAACCAAAAATAGCAAACTAACTCAAAAAGGCCAATTTTTGACATGGTATAAGATAAATTGAGTTTTAGTAGTACAAAAAGTTTTAAGTTCAAACAAATATTTGAATATCGATTTGCTTCTAAACCTAACTCATTTCATCCCTAAACTCCTAAACCTTCTCGAAGATTGTCCAATTTCTAAAGGTCATACTTGAAAACTTTGTCGAAACATTATGAATTTTTTACCATATTATATATGTATGATATAATGACACCATGTCAAGTGTCATATTTTTTAGGCATCAATTACATTTTCTATAATTAAAAAACCATTAACCTCCATATTGCCGGTCGAGTGTCGTAAATTAGATTTTAAATATTTAGTTATATTTAGTTGTAAAAGATTAAAAATGTAATCATGAACACAAATATGATTTTTCCATAATTTTTGAGTCATTATTTCATGTACATTTAGTTGAAATTTGACCCACTTTGAAGTAAATCCTTGAAACATGATTAATTTATTCAAAAATAGCAAACCCACTCAGAAAAATATGAAACTTTTCCATGGCCTAACATAGGTTGTATTATGAGTGTAAAAAAAAATTCAAGTTCAAAACATGTTTAAAATGTGATGTAGGCTTAAATTGTGATCTCACATGAAATAATGGGCACCTTTGCCTGAGTGTTTTATTAAATAACACTCGGCAAATACTGGTGTTTGCCGAGTGTCCGTTAGTGGCACTCGGCAAACCATTCTTTCCCCTCTGCCGTTACAATGGCGTCAGCAAACCTGGTGTATCGGAGATTTTTCCACAGGTTTGTCGAGTGCCATGGATAAGGCACTCAGCAAACAATTTTATTCGCCGAGTGTAATATGTTTGCCGAGTGTATTTCTTTGTATACTCGGCAAATCAGGGTTTGCCGAGTGCCCGAAGGAATGCACTCGGCAAACCTTAGGGCACTCGGCAAATGTGCTCTTTCCGGTAGTGACCCTCTCTCAGTGGAGAGTTTCATTTCACTATTTCCTAGGCTAACCAGTGTAATTAAATGTAACTAACTCTCATGAAATACCCTCTCTCTGATGAAAAGATTTAGCTCTTAATGATTGTTTCATTTCATTTTATCCGTCTTGGAAACGGGTTAGCACTATGTCATGGTGATGATACTACATTTTCTCTTTTTCATTAATTGAATGTCATGTAAGCAAAAAATCTAATGTGGCATGGTAATTAATACCATGAAACACCCCATAAAACCCCCATTGTGAATAGCCTTAGAGGCTCATAAACCTGAGTCAAAGACGTTGCGTTTAGAAGTTTAAGTATTAAATGTATGTTTATTATAAAATTAAATAAATAAGAGTTAATTTGCGAATCAAATCTATTAAACCTAATTAATTCATCATTAACACATTTTTATGGTAATACCACATTATAAAATCATAGACTAATTATGTTTAATAGATTCGTCTCACAAATTAGCTCTGGTTCATGTGCTTAGTTTTGTAATTAATTTATGTTTATAATTAGCACCCAAACATTTCGACGTGACTGGAGTAAACTTTGGACCAAAAACCAAACACCCTTAATCTTTATATAATTAAATTATTTTACGTGTGATGTAGCGATTTGAAACCATGTTAAAACCAAATCCGAAAATGTTTAAAACGAAGTGAATTTATTGAGATGGGCCCAAATCAGCTGCAAGGCGGGCCCATCCCGTCGTCTTCCGTCGTCTTCCCGTCGCCTGCTACCAGATCTCCACTCCCCCGCCTCCCTCAGATCCAAGCCATGGCGGATCTCGCCGTGGCGCCGACGGACCTCTTCGGCGAGCCCATCGAGGCGCACCCTCCGTGGTTCAAGCCCGAGGCCTTCCTCCGCGCCGACTTCGACCCGGACGCCTACGTCGCCGACCTCCGCTCCTACGTGCCCCTCGACAGCCTGGCCAACGAGCTCCGATCCCACCTCGCTGCCCTCCGCGCCGAGCTCGTAGGCCTCATAAACCGGGACTACGCTGACTTCGTCGGCCTCAGCGCCCGCCTCAAGGGCGTCGATGCCGCGGCCGCGCGCATGCGCGCCCCGCTCGCTGAGCTGAGGGACAAGGTCGCCGCCTTCCGTGCCGCAGCGGCCGCCGCGCTAGCTGCCCTCCGCGCAGGCCTCGAGCAGCGTGCGGCTGCCACTGCCGCCCGCGAGCTTCTCGAGCTGCTGCTCGACACCTCGCATGTTGTCTCAAAGGTCCCATCCCACTCTGCGCACCTGATTAAACGCTAATGTAGCTTGTTCTCCCTATAATTTATCTCATTAGCATTGCACTGTTAGATCCAACTATATATGGAATTTGTGTGGAGGTCACCCGTCACCCTTCTGAAGCTGTACAATTCTGGTCTTCTGCCATCAATGCTTGACTGTTCATTTCATGAATTATGTGGAAGCTTATAGTTTCTCAACTAATTCGTACTAGGAATTTAGCACTTCCATTTGAAAGCAGCAATAGATCTTATGTATGTCCTGCTCTGTTTGATCTCATTGTTGGAATCTTAACCTGCCCATATATCATTGCCGAGAAGTCAAGAACATCTTTTATTGTGTATACAGATAATCCATATGTCAGCACTGACTTCCTTTTCACTTTGCGTACAGATGCATATATACATGACGGAACTGTAATACTTTGACATGTTGTAATGATGAAATTTTCATGTTCCAAAATTTTCTGGCATATCTCAATGTTCGTCTAGATTATTTCACCAAGCCAAGGTTTCCTTAGGCCAAATTGTGTATATATATTCCAATTGTATACATCATCTTTTGTAGGTAGAGGATACTGTTAAGGCTTCTGAAATCTGAAGTTTACTTTCGTTCCCCAGGTTGAGAAACTGATCAAGGAACTGCCAACTGCACCATCTGATTCATCGAATATTCAGGCTGTTTCTGGTGACAAGGGCTACTCAGGCAATGCTAACACACCACCAAATGTGGAGGCTGGGACAGATGTTAGGGAAACACAAAGCATTCTCCTAGAAAGAATTGCCAGTGAGATGAACCGGCTTAAATTCTATATCAGTCATGCACAGGTTTGTGTCTCCACTTCACCATAAACTACTGGTCCATTTGCATTTCTAATCTGCAGTTACCTTCTGTTTTTCTTTATTTTGTTGCTGAGCAAAACTGTTAGGGAGAAATTGCAATGCAAAGTGAATGAGGCTGATTTCCGCAAAGTTTTTTTTTTGTCACCATTGACCATTGAAAGGGTACGACACACATTAAACTAATTTTGGATTAATAACTGTAAGAAAAATATGCTACTAGCCTACTACTTGTATTTCATAGAGAATTTTGTTAAATTTTTATCTGCAAGTTTTGTGCCAGTCTTGGGGCAAACTGCCAAAGTGCCAACATGATTTTTCATCGGTAGCTTTTGTTTTATTGCTACCTGATGCTACCATGTACATTTGAATTCAACTTATATTTATGATGATTCTTATTCTGTTACATTATGGTAGTACAGAACCTCCCTTTTATTGAGAACATGGAGAAGAGGGTCCAAGGTGCTACAAAACTACTTGATGGTAGCTTGGAGCGTTGCCTTGTGGATGGTCTACAACATCGTGATGGCAAAGTAATATACAACTGTTTGCGTGCTTATGCTGCTATCGACAACACATCTTCAGCTGAAGAGATATTCCGTACAACTGTGGTGTCACCGTTGATCCAGAAAATTGTCCCTCAAAATTATGCAAAAGCAGTTGCTGGGGTATCTTCTGATGAGCTGGAAGATGATTATGAGCAGATAATGCAATGCGTAGAAAAAGATTGCAAATTTATTTTGGAAATATCTTCATCAGGTAAATACGGTTTACGAGTTCCCGTTAAAAATTGTCATTACTTCGTATTTAATAAGTTTGAATGCCAAATGTTGCGTAATGACTTAGATTGACACATCATCTAATTTTCTTTCGGTTGATTTGCAGCAAACTCTGGACTTCATGTTTTTGATTTTCTGGCCAATTCAATACTCAAAGAAGTACATTTGTCAATCCAGAAGGGAAAGCCTGGGGCCACTTCTCCTGGAAAACCTAAACAATTCCTGAAAAACTACAAAGCAAGCTTAAGATTCCTTGATTTTCTTGAAGGTATTCCTAATTATTATACAATGCATTTATTGTTTTGTATTTGACCTGCTAGGCACACTTCAATAATACACTATGCTTACTGGCAAAGCATGCGGGTGTATACCTATCTATTTGATGCAATCAGTGGAATAACCATCATATAGGACCAATAAGGAAATATGGCTAGATAGGGTTAAAGATGGACACACATGACTATTGTGTGTGATTGGTCAAATATTTTGTCCTGTAGGTTACTGTTCGTCAAAGCCTGTTGTGACAAAGTTCCGCTCTGAGCCTGCTTATGCCGATTTCATGCGACAGTGGCATGTTGCTGTCTATTTTATGTTAAAGTAAGCTTAAATATCTGTATTATTCTGTTTTTAAGTGGTGCTCTTCAGAACTTTGTTTCTAACTTGACTTCTGCTGGTTCAATCATAAGATTTCAGGACATTGCTGGTGGTCTTGATTCTGCTCTTACAACTACAATTACTCCTGTTGGAATGCATGAGAATCAAACAAAGCCGGAGACATTGTTGTTGAAACAAAGTATTAAGCTCTTAGAAAGTTTGCAGGCCTGTTGGAGTGATGACATTCTCGTTTTCTCTCACTCTGATAAATTCCTGCGCTTGTCTTTGCAGCTTATTTCAAGGTATAGCTACTGCACATGAATCATTGCCTTTTTATGATTTAACATATGGTGATTGACCCTTTTTGTTCTGCATTCCACAAAAAGGTATACAACATGGCTTTCTTCTGGTCTGGCTGCACGTAAAGCTTCTGATGGGAGCTCAAATTCTCCTGCAGATGCTGAATGGGCACTATCTGTACCTGTGGAGGATTTTATATATGTACGCCATATCCACAATACTCATTGAATGCTAAGGCATGTCATTTCATATGTTTTGTGAATTGCATTTAAATGTTGTATTCATTCATGCACAGGTAATGCATGATGTAAATGGTGTAATTGGTGAGCTTTCAGAATCAGGCCATTTTTGGAACACGTAAACCACTTGCTAGCATCATGCCCATGCCCCACTGAAGTACTTGCTCTTGTGAAACAAAGTATACTGCAAGCTGTTGAGCCTTTAAAGGAATTGTTGCCTACCATAATGAATGCCATGATCGGGGTAATCGTTAAAAGGTCTAATGAGGTGAGCAGACCAAAGTCAGCTGAAGAGAAACAATGTCAGCATTTTCTTACTTTATCTGTGGTTCATCACTCCTATGTTACATAATGAAAGTGTCAGTTCCTTTCCCCCTTGAAAAGGACAACTTAATTTTGTTGTGCTTAAAAAAAGAAACAGGACAGAGTCACAGAAACCATACGAGACTTTTGTTTAAACATGAAGCATTCCTTTGATATGGGGGCTAATGCTGTATTTTAAACATGTTATTTAATTACATAATGTTGAACTATGGTCCTTTGTTCTCTCATCTCTGATTGTCCAACTATATTTTGGGTTGATTGTAGGACTTGAAGCACCTAAAGGGAATAACAGCGACATACAGGATGACCAATAAGCTTCCAGTGAGGCATTCTCCATATGTATCTGGGATTTTGCATCCCCTTAAGGTGAATGAGTCAATGAACTTCCTGTATTTCTTCTGTTTTACTATTTAATGATTTATGTTTCTCTAAAGTCAAGCATCAAAAGTTAAATGGTAGTATCTGTGTCAGAAGCCCTACTGATTGCATTCAGCATGTGTTCTTGCTTATTATGAAATGTAATTTGGTCTGTCATGAATAGTACCTACGTGTCTGTCACGTCATCTATATAAGGATGAGTTGTATCTCTATTTCATATTTTTCATTAAGCAATGAAGAATTAGTCTAATATCTTCCTAATGTTCATCATCTTAGTCTAAGGTCATCCTCTCATCCCTAGTAGCCGGTGTTTATCCCGTCATGAATTTGGTCAATGATAACTTGGTATTAGGGCCACTCACATGTCTTATAGTGCTTCTTCTTTAATGACTTTCAATCACAAGCGAGTTGGGGTAGGTTAGAGTTGAAACTCAAATTTGGGTTTTATCTCCATTTGAGTGGCTATATTTTACATTGGTTCGCCAAGCCTATCACAACCTTTTTAGGGTAAGGGATCCTCTCTCCTTTAGTCCTTGTTTGGAGGCCTCAAATCCCGGCCCAATCCACGTGGATGGGCCAAGATTTGAGGCCTACAAACAGGCCCTTACTAGGCTTAGGACCTCCTATGTTGAGACAACATATGTAGAGATACCATGGCTTCTGGTGCTGATCTTAAAATTGTAGAAGTATACTTGTTGCAAGCCATCTACTCTATCCAGTTACTAAGGAGGTACTCCATCAAGTGTTTGATGTATTGTCTATGGTGTCAGAGAAGAGCCACCTCAAGCTAGAAGGAGGGCTTGGCAATCCATAGTAATCTTAATTTATTTTTAGTTCACAATAATCAAAGAGTCGGGCGGAAAAAGGGGAGAGCTCCCTGTTCCTGGTTCTCCTGTAGCTGGATTCCCCGGAACCACAAGAATCCTTAGAATGGGATTCCAACTCAGCACCTTTTGTTTTGAGATTTTGAGAAGAGTTGCTCTTTGGAGAGCAGTAAGCTAAGATATTAAAGGTTTGAGTCATAACTCTATTAGGCATCATGTTAGGGTTAATGCTGCATTGCAGTTTGAGAAAGAGCTGCTCGAAAGGAAGGGTGTAATGTCATGGGCATGGGCTTGGAGGCCAAGACCTATAACCTAACCCAATATAGGGTGTGAATAGTACCCACATATTATTGTAGAAGCAATTTAGGAATTGTTAGTTTAGAGATAAGATTCTATTGAGTTGTAATCTATTTCCTAGATTTAAGAGATTATCTTCTTGAGAGTCAAGTCATGCCATCTATATAAGGATGGTGTCAAGGGCGTTGGAATCTAGGGTAGCTAGCCCTCGACTACGTAGTTTGTAGCCTCGGGATGGGTCGGCTTGGGGAGTTTCCCCTTGCCGCGCTATGGTGGAGAATGGGAAAGAGAGTAAGGGGGATAGATTAGAGATTGGATTGATTCTTGCTTGCCTTATTGTTGAATACTTGTGCCCTTTATATAGGGTTTACAACCGAAACTGCCTGGACTTACTATTGATCTAATCTACTATTTTTAAGGACTGCTAAAGATCTCTAACTGCAGAATATAATCTCTTGATTTAAACGCTAAGAACTCTTGATACTCTAGGACTCTCTTTGTGGCGCCACTTGGGCCTGGGCTGCGGCAAGGGCCTGGCTTGCTGCACGACAGATGGGTTGTATCTCTATTTCATTAAGCAATGAAGAATTAGTCTAACCTCTCCACAATGTTCATCACTGTATTTTAAGGTCCTCTCATCCCTAGCAACTAACGTCATTTGGCTATCCTCTTGGTGGTGTTTATCTCATCATGATTTTTGTTCATGACATGGTCGCTACATAGTACAGTTGTTAGTTTGTTTGCTACTCCCATCATTCCATCAAGGAGAGTTTGTGTTTCACCATGTTGTGGGTGTTCAAGCAGCTATAAAGATGCATGTTTACATTAATTTTCATATTTGTATTTTTATGTGCTTTTCCTGTGTCCCTGTAGGTCTTTCTTGAAGCAGACCGTATTCACTATTTATCAGAAGACAATAAAACAAATCTTCTCCATGGATCTACAGACAAGATCACTGCAATTTATTATGACATGGTATCCGAAGTAGTTAATGTGGTAAGTATGGAGTGCTTAACTGCTTATGCATATCGGTTCTGTTTATCAGTGACTAAAATTGTTTTCACTCAATATAAAGGCCAGGAAAACTGAATCATCACTGCAAAGACTACGTCAAGGTGCACAAAGACGAGTAGGAGCTAGTACTGATGCCTCGGATAACATCATATCTGATACTGACAAGATCTGTATGCAGCTGTTTCTTGATATTCAGGTTCAATATCTGCCCATTATTTTATGCTTATAAAGGATAGATTATATATATTGGTTGTAATATTTCTTTTGGGAGTTTAATTTTGTATCAAATCATTTTTCTTGTGTCTTCGCCTTTTCGTTTTTGTCAAAGACCCAACTATTCCTTATGGATAGCTTGTTCTAACCTTATCGATGTTACGTGTACCAAAACAATTTTAACATGTAGTCTGAAGGTTTCTATTTGTCCCTCCGACAATTTATTCAGGTGAGGAGATCCCCCCACATGAAGTTTTCCATGTCATGCTTAGAACTCACATGATAGCAAGAAAAGTCTTTTGGCAACTTATATGATCAAACATGATAGATATGTATCAATTTACGTTGGATGCACTGCACCACGGCTGACATGTCTTTTTCTATTTTGGATTTTCTTATTATGCAGGAATATGCACGGAGTCTTGGTGCATTAGGAATAGATGCCAGGGAGATTGAATCCTTCAGAGCTCTATGGCAGTGTGTTGCCCCTAGAGACAAACAAGATACCATTCAGTTTTGATGTAAAGAACACTGTTAGTATATAGAAAATATATGCCCTTAGGCCATTCAAACAATCGTAGATACATCTAGTTCTGTGTTCGTTTAGGTTGGAATTTCTGGTGATTTATACATAGAGCACTGGATTTTGATTACTGCCGTTGTTTCATTTTGGACGGTCGCCTCTGGATTATACAAGGGGTACATACAAAATTTGATAAATATGTATCAAACCTCATCTTGTTCGAAACACATCGATTATGTTGAAAAGAACTGTTAAGCTTCTTGGCAATTAGTAATTACTCTTTTGTCCATTCATTGCAGTACACATGTCTAGTTTGGCAGTCTTAAGATTTTAGCCCATTACACGTGGATTGGACTAAAATCAAATGGGTTAGTATATCTGGCTTCCAAAAATTGAAGCAGATGGAGGAAACTGAACCAGCAGATAAACAGAAGACGCATGTATCAAGAATTTCAATCGGTGATGTGATTTGCATCAGGCTTTGTTTGACTGTCACAAACCATGGCTCATTCATATGAAATGGGCTGGAATTTATGGTAGCCAAACAAGATCTGACAAATCTGAGCCGTAGCCAGCAAAGGGCTATGTAATTGGGTTTTCTAGTTCTAGGGTACTGGAGCTGAGCAGGCCCTTGTCCTGATCTTGCTCCGATGTAAATTTCAATCCCGACGAGAAGAGACGCACATCAAAGCATGTCAGGATTCAGAGAAGAAAAATAGATGAATATATGCTCAGTTAATTTGAAGTTGCTGTCAGAGCATATTTTGATCAAGCCTCTTGGATGTGATCAAATTTAGGTCCCTTGTACAGTTTATAGCTAGCTTATGGCTTTAAAGAGTCATAAGATATCTAGAAGACAAAAAATTATTATCTGAATAAGCTATAAATCCATATCAGTGAAAAAAAACGCTCATGTTTTGAGTCTTGATAAACTTATTTGAATCTGCACTTCATCTAATACCAAAAAATGCCTATCAATTAAAAACCAAGCAAAAGTAGATAACCTAATATTTAAAATAGGATAATAGTTTTTAGAAACTCAAGTCAGCATTGCAGGTGAAGATGACCATCTTCACTCCCATGAAACTGCCCGTAAGAAATGTGCAACCTTCACCTTGAAATGGATTCCAACCCTGACCAGTGGCGAAACGGTTCAGAGTTTCAGAGACAATTCAGATGTTGGTTAGCCTCAGCTCAGCTGATGTGTTGACAAATTTTAGAAACTTGGTTTGCAGGGGCGTTTCCTGTGGGAGAAAACACCCTCCAAAAATAAGAGTATGCTGCTGTGTCGTGGCGCGCACACGGTATCCTTTAGCAAAAGGCGAAAGAATAGTTCGCTCTGTGCTCACCACGCAGCTGCTTCACTCCTAACCCAGCTGCTGAACATTACTGTATGCTGCTCTGCTCTGCATCGTGTCATCGCATCGAATTCGAACCAATCTCGTAAGTGGGCTTCGATAGGGATGCAATGTGCAATCAATGTCAATACTTGTTCTAATTAATTAAGCTCTGTTGGGCCGGCCTTCAGATTTGCAGTCTCGCCCCGTATGCGATGCAGATATTCAGACTTCCAACAGAATCACTCATAACATGCGGCACACACATTCTTTCGAGATAAACGAATCACTCATAACAAAAAGCTCAAACTGCTGCATGGACGACAAGTTTCAAGTTCGTGTAAACAATAGCTCAGCAACGACGACAGACTGAGGATGAGGGTATTCATCTGACAATGATACATTGGACACAAATTTATGTAGGGCTCAGCTCAGCTGGACGACAGGATTGGGTGGATGGCTGTCAGTTCTTGAACCAACCGAAGCAGGAGCAGCCCTGTAAAGAAGCCATGCACCGATTAAAATAGGATTCTGTTGTGCAATGGCTGTAAAGTGGATTGCATTAAAAACAATCAAATCATAACAAGATACTGTAAGAAATCATGCCCGTACAAGATTCCTTGCAAACTACCCCTAACCAAACTACTAGTAAAACCACTGCTTTGCTGTAGTACCAACCTTTTTGCAACCATTATATATAGTAGTACCAACCTTTTTGCAAAACCATAAGTAAATGTAGATGTAGTGGCACAGGGACTGGGAGTATATTTAATTACTCAATGGTTTTGTTCAGGAATTCTAGGATGCATGATTTTAAGTAGTAGAGTTTAGGCAAATTTAAATTACTGCATAACTAAGCATGGTACTGAGGTTAATGCTTCTCAAAAGCCAATATTGGTGAGTTCAAGTGACAATTGGCATTTGGCAACCAGTTACCAGTTTGACAAATAAAGTGAAGCGCAAAGGAGTTGAAATATATCTTCTTTTTTGCGAGGAAGAATAAACATATAACTGAAGCAATATGTACAAAAGAATGGTTACTTCACACATCTGAACAAAAAAAACTTCAGTAAGTGGACTCACTGTGGATTCATATTTGCTGCGTTGATAGCGTTTTATATAATCTGCTTCATTGGTAGTGGCAGGAGCATTGCCAGTACCTGACTGTTTCTCCTCCCTCACCTTCTCAAATATGTCAGTGAAACCTTCACCAGTAGAAGGATCTTTCTCATCCCATTCTCCGAACTTTGGCACAGCTGATCCTCTCTCAGGCTGCATATGCAAAAATTAACACATCAGAATTGTTATGGACAAGGAGAAGCTAAAATTACAATGCAGTTACAGTTTGCTGAATATTCATGTCTATAGTAAATGTATTTTACTTCATAGAAGTTTGCATCACAAGCGAGGGTACCGCACATCACAAAGTTAGGGTTTTACCGTCTCATCACCACGGCCACTGGGTCTGAACTTGGACCTTCCAGGTGTAGTGGGAGCAGTTCCACGGTTTCCTTCTGATGAACCCCTACGATCCCGTGAAGGAGATGAAATTCCACCCTTGTTTGCAATTCTTGCCTGGTGACGGGGATGAATGGGTGACTTTTCTACACCGGTTTTTCTCGCTGCACTGTCATAGTTAGGATCCCCATATCTGTGATTAGGTGATTCAGCATGCGGTTTTCGAACAGTGGGTTCATGCCGACGAAGTTCATCTTCTCGGTTTGTGCGCTTTTCATCCTCAGGCTTTAGCACCGGTCCAGCCCGCAGGGGAGAGGCCTTTGAGAGTGCCTCAGTATCTCCATGATGATCATTCGGATTAACAGATCTCCCGGGAGATTTACCCTTGCGAGCATTTTCAAAATATTGTGTGTAAAGGTGATCACCACGGTCTTCATCCTCCCAGCCTCCAAATTTAGGAACTCCTTTATGCTGGTAAAATTTAACGAAGAAGCGCCTTATTAGTGAATTGTGGTAACTTAAAGTAAATTCCAGAAACAGAACTACAGAAAGAAAGAAGACAAAGGTCTAAAGAAGACAGCATGCCGATTGCTGAATCTACATGATCTTGTCACAATGCTATCTTTCATATGTAACAGGAATTAGGATTCTAGCCTACATGATTATCTGAATTCTCCTTGATACATATTGTCTATCATAATCATATATGCATGACATCAGCTTATGCCGAAACTGCAGGTTTGTTCAATTAACCAGATTTTCCTCAAAACCTATTATCCAATACTGTTTGAAACAACTCAACAATAACTACTTGATTTACTTGACCATCTTGTCTGCAGGAATACAGGAATATTGCTAATGATACATAAAAAGGATGACTAGAAATAGTACTGAAACAGATAGCCATAGAAGTACTTCACAATTTGGTTACTTGATAAACAACCAGTGAACCTGATAAGAGTGATACGACTCATTCTAGCTTTACACGTCTCAAGCACGCAAGTAGACAAGCTATGCCAATTATATCACCCCACATTCACAAAGCTAAGATATTTTCTCTGCACGAGATTCCTACATCAATAAATTGCTCGAAAAATCAGCCCTGCAAGCATGCCATGACGATGCTCCTGTAACATTGAATCAGCAGCATAAATGGCATCCTTGAATGCACAAAGGATGGATCTTGGCAGTTGAGGTAACTGTATAACTGAGAAAATAGGACAATACAACAACCATCTCGGTTTCAAATTGGCACATTTTGTAGGGAAATAAAAGATCTGAGGAGAAACTGCCCAAGAAGGACGCAACAAGAAGTGATTCCACAAGATGCAACCTGTCTCCTCATCCGTGAGAAAATTATTGCAGTTTAAGGAAACCTAGCATTGTGCAGGGAGAAGAAAGAAATGACAAAGCAAGCAGCCAAGCATTTCTGCCGATTAGAGGCAATTCCAAGAAACCACACACGCCAGGAGCAGCGCCCAAGACGATTCAAGCAAACTAAAACCGATCCACGAATGGACCTCAGAAACACCAGCAAATTAGTCAATCGAGCAAGAACTTACGGCCATTTCGTCAGGGAAGGCCCCAGGAACGGCCGAGAACTCCAAAGAACAGCAGCAAAGATGACTCCTTTACGCCTCAGGACGCCGCTCCTTGCCCTCCCTCCTGGATTCGGACCAAGAATTGATGCGTTCAACCAGGTGAGGAAAACAATAGCAAAGAAGAAGAAGAAGAAGCAGCAGCAGAGATGCCCAATAGGAGAGCAGGAAGAGGACAAGACTAGGATAGTAGGAGGAATTGAAGGGAATGAAACGAAGAAAAGGTAAGAGATAGGAAGAAGAAGAAGAGGAAGAGGAGGAGAAGGCGTCATGTTTGACCATTATGGCGTCGGATTCTTGCTGCTTCCTCGCTTGCTTCCCGTCCCCTCCTTTCCGGCTGCTGCTACTGCAGTGCAGCTGAATGCGGTGGGTGATGTGGTTGCTCCCCTCCTCCTGCACTGCCTCTGCCTGTACCTATCGCCTTAACTTCAGTTTCCCCTCCTCGTCAATGCCCATCATGGCGGTGGTTAACGACATCTACAGTATCACACTCCTACCAGTAAACTGTAAACAGTAACTCAGCAACAGCTGCTTAGCTTGACTGCTCCTGTTGCTACTGCTGCAGTGCTCAACCTGAACTGCTCAACAGCAGGTCATCGTATATTTTTTTTCTGGTTGACTCAGAAGTAAATCCTCCTTGTAAGGTCACAGATTCCTTTGGAAAAAATTTCATATTTCTGGTCTCAGTGTGATGCTAGCATCGTGCTGTTGCGTGGAGGATTCCCCGTGATAGCATCGTCGAAACACATGGCTTTGTTTAGCCTACCTTTGGAGCCTACCGTGTCCGTGACGATGCTGAAAAAGCTCTTTTCCATAATTTATTTCTCTTTCTAAAGAAGAAGTGATCTCTTTTTATGAGGCGTGCGTTGTTTGGGATTTCCACCATGATTGTATGGTTAGTTGTTGATCGAATCAGGCGGTAGATTTCAATTTAGATGGGACTCAACATTAGAAAGGGCAATTTACGTGCTAAAAGGTACAGAAATCGGTCAACCACTTGCTAATAATCCAGCTAATACGGGGGCAACCTTATCTATTCCGGTGTTAGAGATGATTACAAATATTAAAATGATATTAAATAGAGTAACATAGGTTGTTCCAACTGGTTATTGAGGCAAGATTCTAGTGGTGTCAAGTTCAACTCATGGTGGCCACACATACTTCATTTTTTTAGTGTTTTTATTCACCTAAACACCAAAACGACTACTATTTGTGGTTGGTTGGAGTGGCTAGCTATTGGGTGGGTGGGTTTATTCAGTGACATAGTGGTTAAATAAAAATCTGCAGAATCTAGAAAAGCTGAGGTTGACCAACTTATCAGCTACTAGGCTTGAAAAGACTAGCCACTTCTGAAGATTTTGAAAATCTAGGTTACCTAAGGTACCGTTTGAAGGAGCTTCTAGATACTAAAAGTATCTAGCCAGCTAGAAACTCCCCCAAACAGAGCCATAGTCTAATTCTAAGAAATCTTAGAGCTAGAGCTATGGATAGATTAAAAATATTTAGTTGAATAATTTAGTTTTTATTTTATATTAAAAATAAATATTTAAATTATTTTATTATATTACACAAACTACTGATTTAGCCTGAATCAGTTAAAGCTATACCAAACAAAAACATAAAAGCTTGAAAATTGTAATTTTATCTGAACAACTCTGTACATTTTTTATTGTTACCTAGTCTTTTGTTTGTATCCTTTCTTAATGTTACCACAGGAGCATCTCCAATATAAATACTCTTTAACTAATACTATATAGATAAGTAGGCAAATTTATTTCAAGGAAAAAATGATACAACATATAATATTAGAGATGAAACTCTTATCAACATAAAAAATATAAAAATAGATATGCTCTATCTAATAAGCAACTACTAAACTAAAAAATAGTATTATTTAATTTATGGAACCGTATACACTATTATCTTAGTTTGAGTTTGTTTAGCACCGCTCTCTCAATTTATAGAGCTAGTAATAAGTTAAAAAGATTCTCTTAACATTACTCCTTATTTCAGTATTGTGGAAGCTCGTAGGCTTCAATATGTGTGTGTATATATGAGGAAAGTTTTTATTAAACCTATATAATTATATCGAGAAGATATAATTATATCTAAGAACATTCGCCTGCCTTGCCTCTGTACAACTATGTTTCACCGCCAAAAAAACATTAAAAAGAAAAAGAAAAATAGAAAGTATCAAACACCATCGATCCATAGGTTAGATATCGTTATTGATAAAACTCTCACTAACCACTTGTTGCAATTATTAGCGTGACACACAAATGAATCAATATAATATACATGTTAAGTTTCTACCGCAAAACCAAGTACTGAGCCTGTTGATAATTAAGTAAGGTAGTGTTTGGTTCAAGTATGAGAAGGAATGAAATGGAATGGTTCATGATATGGGGTGATACTGCTGTTTGGTTCGAGGGATGAGGTGGAATCAAGCGAAACCAAACGATCCTCAGAAACAGAATATTCCTTGTAGATGTTGAACCACATGGTATTGATTTTTTTGATGAATGAAATGGTTCCGAACCATCCCGTTCCATTCCTCGTCGTACACCAAACCAAACGCTACCTAAAAAAACATCCACTGCAATCTCTTTTTCCTTTTCTTTGCTAAGTCCAAAGCAAATCAATACAAAATATGAATGTTTAGAAGAAAAAAAACCTATATTTAATTAATTCCTGTGTTATAAACAATGCATCTTTGATTTTTCTTATATTTTTAAATATCACACGAGACATTCTGGTCAATTTGACAGAAAGCACGGTCAGTACTTATATACCTTAAATCTAATAAATTAGGGGTGAAATTAAAAAATATCCAAACCATTTATTAATAAAAAACATTATTTAGTGTTGAAGTAATAAAAAATCTTAATTTGTAAACTGAATGTAAATAAGAGACAGAAATAAAGTATTTTTAGAAAATGTTGAATGACCGGAAGTACAATCTTTTGTACGGTAGAGTAAGTAGAGCTAAACTAAAAAAAGATATTCTTGCTATTCTAAAATATAATAAATTGAGCAATAATGCTTTTCACAAAAACTAAAGATGCTAACGTGATCAAACAGTTCAGACCAATCTATGTTTTAAATGTCTGTTATAAATTCATTACAAAAAGTATTGACAGTATCTAATTGTACCTCAAATCTAATTGATTGAATGTTAAACTGTCTTTATTTATTCCAGGAAGGAATATTCTGGCGGGAGTAGTGATCTTACATGAAGTCCTCCATAAGCTCAAAACCAAAAATAAAAGAGGTGCGATCCTTAAATTAGACTTTGAAAAAGTATACGACAAAGTGAGTTGAGAGTTTCTATATGATGTTTTACACAGAAAGAGGTTTTACGCCAAATAGATAAGTTGGATGAAAAAAGTGATGGAAGGAGGCAAAGTTGCCATAAATATTAATGGAGAGCGAGGGGCTATTTCAAAACCTACAAAGGAGTTAGGCAAGGTGATCCTCTTTTTCCTTTGCTCTTTAATCTAGTGAGTGATGTTCTGGCAGAGATGCTGCTGAGAACTAAAGAAGTAGGACAATTACAAGGCTTAGTGCCTAACGAGGAGGTCTGACAAACTTACAGTACGCAGATAATATCATTTTGTTCGTTGAGCCCCCTGAACAAAAAAAACCATGGTTCTGAAATTCTTACTATATTGCTATTGTCAGGTATACGAATTAACTATCGAAAAAGTGAGGTGTTTGAAGTTAGTTTATCTCATGAAGAAGCTCAAGAGGTGGTAGACAAGTTTAATTGTAAGTTAGGAGATTTACCAATAACCTACCTAAGGCTCTCTCTGTCAGACTCAAAACCATCTGTTATTGATTTTAAAAAAAAATCTCTACCAAAGTGGAAATGAGATTGTCTACTTAGAAATGTTACCATCTGTCATTTGGAGGGAGGATGGTTCTAATCAACTCTTACCTAAGCATCATCCCCATATGTTCAATGGGAGATTTTCTTTTCCTAGAAGCTATGCATCAAGCGATAGACCATATTAGGGCCTGTTCGGTTGGCAGGGATTTAATCCCCAAAGGGATTCTATCCTAGGGGGGATTGAGTGAATCCCTCTCCTAGATTAAATTTCCTTGGGATTAAATCCCTCCCTTTTAATTATGTGTTCTTTTGGATAGGATTAAATCCCTTTGGGGATTATAACATCTAACCATCATGTTGAAAAAAATTGATCACACAATAAAATATTTCAAAGTGATTAATAAAATATTATACAACAAAGATAGAACTAATAACATAATAAAACCACAAAGTGATTAATGAAACAACTATATTATTGGTCCGGACGAGCCATTACATCGATTACAACTGATATGAAAGCATGCGAAATTTAAAGATACAATTTGCATGTGTGTGCAGTTCTTAGCAAGCTTCAGAGCAACAACAATGCAAAATCCCAGAAAATACAGTAGCTTAAACTTCAAAATCACATCATCTGAAAATGAACTCCGGACTCTGGACTCGCATTTTGCATTGCAGCTGCTTGACCAGTATATTGCAAAAGAAGGCATGGGAACACAACCACGGTGAAAGCAATCTGCGCATCGAAATGTTACATGTAATGTTGTCAGCAAGCAAGCAAACATATTCATTTCTGTACTCATGTGACAACAACTGTTGAAAATGCAGATTGTTGGGGGAGATAATCCCGATGACAGCAGGGGAACGAGAAGGTCTGTACGGCTCCAAAGGAAGACCATCACCAGAAGACCCGAAGCCCTATGCCGGAGGTACCTGGACCTCCGAGCAAGGGAGCCGGAGGCTTCCGGAGGTTCCAAGGCGTGCCGGAGGGGTCTTCGGAGGAGGAGTGATCAGACGGGTGTCGGAGGTCACCCTTCGGGTCGAGGACGCCGGAGGCCACCCTTCGGGTCGAGGATGCCGGAGGCCACCCTTCGTGTCAAGCTGAGGATCTGGAGGGAGGCCGGACGATAAGAAGACCAGTCAAGTCCGTGGGGGGACAAGGTCGTGATCGCCTGCGCCGTATGGGGCGGCCTTTGTAGTGCCCGACACGGCCAATACGCTGTCAGGATCGAATCTTCCTGTCTGTACTACGCAGAGTCCGTTTTGTCTGTACTACCGGCCAGTGTCAGGCCAAGTAGCGGTTGGCAGTTCAGAGGTGCCTGGCCCCTCAGGGAGGGTCACCCTATAAATACCCGTCAACTACAGTTGTAATGGACACACGATCCAAGAATACAAAGCATACAACATTTCATCACTCCCAGAAAACCTGCTGGTTCGATCCGTCGTCCCAACAGTTGGCGCCGTCCGTGGGGATCCTAGTTCGAGAAGCTAGCGTCCTCTACATCCAGTGACCAAAGCATGTCGAGTCGGAAGGGCGCGAGCACGGTTCCTCTACGTCGGTCAGCCCGCACCGCCGGAGTCGAGCCCACCCCAGTCGACATTCCCGACCAGCCAATCGTTGCGCCTATCGAGGCGCCTGCCATGGAGCCGACCCAGGCCCCGGAGGGGACGCCCGAGGTTCGGGGCCCTGTGGGCATGCCTGAGCCAGCTTCCGTCAATCTCGCGGGGCTCCAGGAGAGGCTGCCGGAGGTGCATCCTCTGGCGGGCCCCCGGTGGTGGCCCTCCGAACCGACTACGTCCGTTCGCAAGACCCTGAGACCGCCTCAGGAGGAAGCGGGAGTCAGGCCGATGCTCTAGCCGCCGAGAACGCCCGGCTAAAGGCGGAACTGGCTCAGTGGCACCAGGAGGCGTTGCTCCGCCCTCCTGAGCCCTCCCGCGCTACGAGGGTTGCGGCCATAGCCTTGAGCGACGATGAAGATCAAGCGGAGGAAGAAAACGCGTCATACGACGAGGAGTCCCCCTACACCCAGACCTTCAGAGGGTGCGCTTCGGTTCGAAGTTTCGCGCCGCCAAGCTTCCCAAGTACTTCAGGGATTCTGACCCCGGAGAGTTCTCCCGCTCGTACGCTCTGGCGATAGAAGCGTCCGGGGGGAGCCGAGACACCATGGCTAAATGCTTCCCTCTGGCGCTCGAAGGGATCGCTCTCCGGTGGTTCTGGTCGCTCCGGCCTGGGACCATCCGTTCGTGGGACCAGCTAAGGAAAAAATTCGTCAACAACTTTCAGGGAGCCTTCGTGGCCCCTATGTCCACCGGGAGTCTCTTCCAAGTGAAGCAGCAACCCAGAGAGACTTTGCGGCAATACTCCCAGCGCTTCGCGCACACCAAGGCCCGGATCAAGGGGCTCTCGGCTTCCTCGGTCATCGACGCTGCCCGGGAAGGCGTCACCCACCCAGGCCTCCTCGACAAGCTCCATCGGAAGCCTATCTCCTCGATGGCACAACTCATGACATACTTCGAATAGTACGCCTGGTCCGAAGAAGGCCAGATGCGCCGACAGGCGATGATAGTCCCTGTCCAGGCCACGAGCGCCAAGGCGTATGAAGTCTCGCCGGACCTCGACCGAGGAACCCGCCCCGCTCCTGACTTCCGCCGCCAAGATTCCGGTCGGCAGGACTCCGTCCACCGGGACTCCCGGCGGGGCCGGAAGCATCTTCGTGGGGAGGTCCTCAGCATTACCCCTCGAGTCCCCGCTAAGCACCAGCACACGCCCGGTGGGGGCCGCTTCACCGGGGCCAAGGCTCCGTCTCGGACACTCTCCGGAGGGGCCACCTTTTACTTCAGCGTCCACGGCGAAAACCGGAGCCACGATACCGACTCGTGCCAGACCATACTCGCCCTCCGGAGCGACTACCTCGAGCGTAATGCTGGTCGCGGTTCCACCGACAAGGGGATCCCGGTACCTCACCCAGAAGCGGTCCAGGTGGTCGGGCGCCACGATAAGCCAGAGGCCCTGGGCGTAGCCCCGGAGTTTGGCAGAGCCCAGGCCCCCAAGCTCGAAGACGCACCGGATCGGGGAAAGCGGGTGGTCCTTCCCATATATAGAGGAGGAGCCCTGTGAGCCCTGTCCAAGCGCCAGCAGCGGGATTACGTTCGGGAGGTCGGACATATCGGCACATCCAGCTCCTCCATCCTCCCTGAATGGTCCCACGTTCCCATCTCCTTCACCGCCGAAGATGCCGCCGGAGTCAAGTTCCCGCATGCCGACCCCCTCGTCATCTCGACAAATATCGCCGGAGTCGAGATGCGTCGCATCCTGGTCGATGGGGGGAGTTCTGCTGACATCATCTTTGTGCAGGCCTTCGATCAGATGTGTCTCTCCCGGAAGCACTTGCTGCCAGCTTCCCGACCACTCCAGGGCTTCGCGGGTCCCCCGCTCGACGCCTTGGGCCAGATCATACTGGAGGTGACCTTCGGAGACTCCCCCCTCCGACGCTGTGAGGAAATTCTCTTCGACGTAGTCGACGCTCCGTACGCCTACAACGCCATCTTCGGGAGAGGGATGCTCAACCGCTTCGGAGTCATCGCCCACCACAACTACTTATGCCTCAAGATGCCGACTCCAGGAGGGGTGCTATTGGTCCTAGGCGACCAGGCCACGGCCCGCCGGGTCGAGTACGACCACTCGGCACCGCTGGAGCCGCGCCAGATTCACAGCATTCGCGAAGGCGCGGAAGAGTCAACCTCCCCAGTGTCGGAGACTCCGCGCCGAAGGGGCGCCCGGCCAAGCCTCTTCCGGAGGGAGAGGTCATCACGAAGATCTTGGTCCAAGACGGGAAGGAGCGCCCGATCCTAGTTCGAAGAGGGCCTCAAGCCGGAGGTGTCGGAGCAGCTCGAGGAAATCATCCGCAATAACCTCGATATCTTCGCATGGTCCGACGCAGAGCTCCCGGGCGTCGACCGCTCAATCATTGAGCATTCGCTAGCGGTCGACCCGAAAGCTCGACCGGTGCGCCAGGGGCTCCGGAAACTCTCCATCGAGCGGGCCGAGCTGGCCAAGGCCGAGACCGAGAAGCTGCTTCGAGCGGGGGTCATTCGGGAAGTGAGTCACACTGAGTGGTTGTCTAACCCAGTATTTTTCCAGAAGAAAACATCTGGAAAGTGGCGTATGTGTATTGACTTTACCTCTCTGAATAAAGCTTGCCCCCGTGACCCCTACCTCATGCCTCACATTGATCAACTAGTCGATTCCACCGCCGGAGCGGAGCTCCTCAGCTTCCTCGACGCTTATTCAGGATATCACCAGATCTGGTTAAAGCCTGAGGATCAAGTCAAGACAAGCTTTGTCACCCCCGCGGGAGTATTTTGCTATGTCCGAATGCCTTTCGGTCTCCGCAACGCCAGGGCCACCTTTTCGAGACTGATATCCAAGGCTTTGGGCCATCAGATGGGCCGCAATGTTGAAGCGTACATGGATGATATTGTCATCAAAAGTACCGTCAAGGACCGCCACAGTGCGGACATAGATGAGACCTTTGATATCCTTCGACGGTGTGGGATCCGCCTCAATCCGGAGAAGTGCGTCTTCGGAGCGCGCGCTGGGAAGCTGATCGGCTATCTGGTTTCCAGCTGAGGTATTGAAGCCAGTCCGACACAAGTCAACGCATTACAGAACATGTCCCCCCCTCAGAACTTGAAGCAAGCACAGAAGCTAGCCGGGCGCTTAGCTGTTCTTGGCCGATTTCTGGCAAGATCAGCAGAAAAAAGCTTGCCCATCTTCAAGGCGCTTTGGGGTTCTAAACATTTCGAGTGGACCTCCGAGTGTCAGAGTTGCTTCGATCAAATAAAGGAGTACCTCTCCGGCCTCATAGCCCTCGCCACGCCCTGAGCCGGCAGTCCTCTTCTGGTCTACCTCGCCGCCTCCAGCAGCGTGGCAAGTGCTGCCTTGGTCCAAGAAGAAACTCGACGGGAAGTTGGTGCAGCGCCCCGTCTACTTCGTATCCGAAGCCCTCTCTGGAGCCAGGGTACGGTACTTTGAGCTCAAGAAGGTGGTGTACGCTCTTGTCATGGCATCCCGAAAGCTTCGGCACTACTTCCTGGCTCACGATGTCATTATCCCAACTGCCTACCCGCTCGGCGACATGTTCCGAAACAAGGATGCCACCGGCCGCATCGGGAAGTGGGTGGTAGAATTGGCCCCTTTCGGGATCTCCTTCGTTGCCCGAACTGCCATCAAGTCTCAGATCCTCGCCGACTTCGTTGCCGAGTGGACATCCGCGTCTGATCACGCTAGCACCGAAGCAGGCGAAGGAGTTTGGACTGTCTATTCGGACGGTGCCTACCAGGCTTCGGGGGCTGGGGCCGGAGCAGTTATTATCTCCCCCTCCGGCCAGCAGGCCTCGTACTCCACTTGGCTGAACTTCAAGGCTACCAACAATATCACTGAGTACGAAGGAGTCCTCCTGGGCCTCCGCAAGGCGCGTGCGCTCGGAGCCGCCCGCATCATAGTCAAGACCGATTCTCAAGTCGTTGCCGGGCATATAGACAAGAGTTTCCAGGCTCGACACCTAGACCTCGCCTCCTACCTCGAAGCCATCCGGAAACTTGAAGCATCCTTTAAGGGAATATCCGTTCATAGCATCTCGAGAAGCGAAAACTGCCAAGCTGACGCCCTCGCCAAAGCCAGAGCCGGAGGCCAGGCCATGCTGTCGGGCGCCTTCTTCGAAGAAATTACCCAACCTTCGGCGCCCCTTCGCGACGAGGTGTCAACCTCCGCACTAGCCGAATCCCCGGCGTCGCCTCGGCCAGTTCCAGTTCTCTGCACGATCAGCAACGATCGGTGGGAGCCCATCCTATGAATGCTCGCCGGCGACGCGGACGATCGTCCCAGTCCGGATCAGGCACGGCTCCAGCTCCGCGCTAGGTCTTTCCAAGTCATTGATGGCATCTTATACAAGTCAGGGGTATGCTCCCCGCTGCTTCGATGCATCTCTCACTCGAACGGTGTGGCAATGCTCCGAGAAATCCATGAGGGGTTGTGTGGAAGCCATTTGGCACCTCGGGCACTCGCCGGCAAAGCTCTCCAACAGGGAGTGTACTGGCCCACGATCGTCGCCGATGCTGAAGACCTGGTCCGTACTTGCCAAGGGTGCCAGTGGATGGAGCGGCGGAGTCATAGGCCCCCGGTCGGCCTGCAGCTCATTCCACCTGTATGGCCTTTGGCTCGCTGGGGAATGGATCTCATTGGGCCATTCCCTAGAGCAAGAGGCAATCTGCGCTTCGCTGTCGTCGCCGTTGAATATTTCTCCAAATGGGTCGAAGCCGAGCCGCTGACTTCCATCACATCCCGAAGCGTCCAGAAATTCTTCTGGCAGAATATCGTTTGCCACTTCGGAGTGCCCCGACAGCTCACATTGGATAATGGCACGCAATTCGATGTTGGGGCTTTCAGAACATTCTGTGAAGAATTGGGAGTCCAGCTCTGCTTCGCAGCAGTTCGGCACCCCCGGTCTAATGGGGCTGTTGAGCGGGCTAATGGGCACATACTCTCGGGCCTCAATAAACGCATCGTGGGCCTAGCCAAAGGATTATGGCCTGAAGAGCTGCCGTAAATCCTGTGGTCCATCTGGACCACCCCTTCCCGAGCTACCGGGTTCACCCCGTTCTGGCTCTTATTTGGTGACGAAGCAATGACCCCAACGGAGCTTCGAGCTGGTTCGCTGCACGTCATAGCACCCGAGGCCGATCAAGAGTGCGCCGTCTCCCTCGACCTTACAGAGGAGACACGGCTCCGAGCCGTTGCCAATCTTTCCCAGTACCATAAGCAAATGAAGGCATGGTATGACCCCAAAGTCAGGCACAGCGAGTTCCAGCCAGGGCACCTCGTCCTGCGTGCGGTGGCCGCCCCGACAAAGCTGGGCAACAAGTGGGAAGGTCCGTACATCGTGACCGGCTCCGGGCGATCGGGCTCCTACCGACTCGCTACCTTGGAAGGCGAGGACTTGAAGCACACTTGGCATGCGGAGCACCTGAAGCGTTATTTCGCATAATTTCATAAGTGTATTCCGCTGCTGGCCGGTGCCAGCTACTCTTGTATTCAATCTTCAATTCAATAAAACCATTAGGTGAACGTTTTGACCAAGGTGAACACACCGCGGTACCAAAGCATAGTTTCATCAAGCAAATCGGCTTCCGAGCTCCGGCTCGACGCGCCCTAAATCGGGTTTCGAGCTCCGGCTCGACGCACCCTCAAACCGGCTTCCGAGCTCCGGCTCGATGCTCCCTAAATCGGGTTACGAGATCCGGCTCGACGCACCCTCAAACTGGCTTCCGAGCTCCGGCTCGACGCGCCCTAAATCGGGTTCCAAGCTCTGGCTCGACGCACCCTCAAACTGGCTTCCGAGCTCCGGCTCGACGCGCCCTAAATCGGGTTCCGAGCTCCGGCTCGACGCACCCTCAAATCGGCTTCCGAGCTCCGGCTCGACGCACCCTTCAAACCGGCTTCCGAGCTCTGGCTCGATGCGCCCTAACTCGGATTCCGAGCTCCGGCTCGATGCACCCTAAATCGGGTTCCGAGCTCCGGCTCGGCGCCCTCGATTCGAGTTCCGAGCTCCGACTCGAAGCACCCTCCACCATTCAGTACAACTTACTTATCCCGCCTTCCTCATAGCTGATTTGCGCCCAGTCGGCAAGCCGTCTACCCGCAACGGAGGGGGGGAAGGAGCAAGGAGGAAGGCTTCGATCATATACATCGTCAATACAACATGCAACATACAATGTTTGTTGTGAATCAAAAGCAAGAGAGAGATTAAGAGAAGTCTTCATCCCAGCCAAGCAGGAACCGGAGGCCCTTTCGGTCTGACGAACCGCCCGGGCCGGAGCCCGCCCTAGGCCGAGGCTCCGGCGCTGCTCGTGTAGACTTCTCCTTCCTCTTATACCTTTTCTCCTCTTTCTTTTGGGCGCGGAAGATCCTCTGGTCTTCTTGTAGTTGAGCCCAGCTGTGCATATTTTCTTCCTCTGAATGTGCTCCGCCCAGACCAGCTTCCGTGTCGGACCAGTCCACCGATTCAGGAGACGAAGACGGGGCTCGGGGCTCTCTCTCTTCTTCCTTAACAAGGCTCAGAACCCCTTGGAGAACATTAGGGTCTGCATGCCCGTCGCTAGCCCGAGGAAGGGCGAAGCGTGCGGGCCGATTCGCCCTAAGGGCTTCAAGAATAGCCCATCGGTGCCGAAGAGCATCATCAAGCTCGAGTACCTCAATGTTGCAATCACAAGCGTAGACACCCTGAGTAATCCCCAAAATACTCTTTATTAATGCATGGATAAGTTTCTAAACTATTACAGGGTATGCAGCACGAAGATCCTAAGGGAATTACACCTTCGAGTCTGGTTGGCGTGCCGAGGCCGAAGGCCTCGAAGGGGCCGGAGGGTCGCTAGCACGAAGCGCCTCCTCCAACCAAGCTCTGATCGCTTCAGGGCCCTCGGCTTGCCAAGTCGCCTTGAGCGCTCTCCAAGATTGGGTTACCGCCGGACTCGGCGACCGGAGGTGGTCCCCTCCGAAGGTGACGGGATGCGAGCTCGAAGATGAAGGAAGAGGGAGGCCGGATGACTCGAGGTGCTGGAGGATCCCGAAGGTGGCTACCCGGGCTGATACCTCACCGTACTTCGACACGGTGAGGCTTATTTGCCGGACAGCGGCCTGGATAAACTTTATTCGGTAGACAAGGGGCTCTCGGGCGACGTCGAAAGCAGCGCACCCGGTGCCATAGCACGCCAGCGTCTTCCGGAGTGACACTACAGTGTCGGCCACCGTCTTCTCCCCCTAGGCGAGAGCCTCGGTCATCTCCTCGTTTCGAGTAAGGAGGTCCACCTCGGTCCGCTCCACCTGGAGCACTCGGGCTCCGAGGACTTCGGCGTTAGTTGCTGCTTCTCGGAGCTCGCCCATCTTCGAGACTTGAGCCCGAAGCGCAGAGACCTCTCCTTCGAATCGCTCCGCCTCCTCGGCTCGGGACTGGAGCCTCTCTACCTCGGCGGCTCGGGCCCGAAGGGCGTCGACCTCCACTTCGAGCTCGTGCGCTCGGGCAGCCCGAGCTCGAAGCCCTTCCAGCTCTACGACTTGAGCCTTGAGGGAGTCAACCTCCGCCACCCGGGCCTCGAGCGCCTCGGCTCTAGCAGCCCGGAGGCGAAGGCTTTCGATCTCCGCCGCCTGCTCGCGGGCCAGCCTCTCGGCGGCGTCCGCTCGGGCGGAGAGCCCCGAAGCGTCAGTCTCGTGGCGGTGGCGCTCGGAGAGCAGGGAGAGCAGCGAGCCCTGCGCCAGCGCGACTACCTGCACACGAAGCGGTGAATCAGAAAAAAGGAGGGCTAGGGGCTCGCCGAGAGGTACTCCGAGAAAATACCTGGCTTGCGGCATTCTCAATGGCCCAACCGAGCTTGAGACCATCCATCCGTCAGCCCGAGCTCGTCAATCACCGGAGCCTCACGCAAACGTAGGTAGTAGTCGTGGACCGGGGCCACCTTGGACGCGAAGTCCTCGCCCTCTGCCAAGTAGGGGCACAGGAGGGGCACGCTAGAGCGCGCGCCCCGCGGGCTGGAGGGTGGTCGAGGCCGGGTCCCGTTGCCTTGGTCAGCCTTCGGAGAAGCCTCCTCGACGGCTCCGGACTCTGCCCCATCTCGTGTTCCCGAGGCCCCCATCGCATTAGCAGGGACTCCGGACCTCGCGTCTGCGTCGTCCTCGGAGGGGTTCACGACTGGATCGATGGCTCGGATGGATGTACCTACTTGAAGAAAACAAGGGATAAGAACGAGAAGGCCCGACACCTTGAGAAGAGATTGGACAAGTTTGCGTACCTTCATCCGTGGCCTCGACGAAGTCCCCCGAAGGCTGGACGTGCCCCGAAGTACTCGGCTGATAGAACAAGTTGTCTATCGAATTCACCGGGGAACCCGCCACCGCCGCGGCGAGTTCGGCCTCCACATTGGTGCTCCTCTCGATGGCGCCGAGCGGGTCGGCCAGCCCTCCTCGGTCTAGACTGTCGGTCTCCCTGCTCCCCAGGTGCTGGCGGAGACCCCCTCCGAAGCTGGGTCACGCGGAGGAGCGGCCTTGGGGGCGACACCATTTCGATGGTTGGCGCCTCCTGCCCAGTCCTCGGGGCAGGCGTCGAAGGGTCCGGGGGAGCAAGAGCGTCTCCGGCTCTTTCGGTGCCCGGCCGGTTCGGCTGGTTCGGGCCTAGAACCGTCGGAGGGTCCTCTGACTCCGACCCGGGCCCCTCGCTGGAACACCCCCATTCGGAGTGGGAGGCGGAGGAGTGAGTCGGAGAAAGCCTCCTCGGGCCTTTCACCACCTTATTTTTCTTCGAGGGGCACCGAGGGGAGAGCCCGTCGTCGGGGTCGGCCACTTTCCTCTTCGAAATGGCTCGAAGGACCTCCCCCTTTGGAAGAGGTGGGGGTGAGAGCTCGAGTGCGCCCCATACCCGGTTGGATCGCTCCCAAGACCCCACCAGCTCTAGCCGCCGAGTGTATTCGGCCGGAGTGGGGGCTCCGAGGATCCTCTCCGCCATGTGGGCCACCTCCTCAGGCGTCCTGGCGACGAGCGACCCTGCATTCGAGGGTCAGGGCCGGGCACCCTCCGAGCGCAGTAGAAGGAAGTGAAGCCAAAGAGTACGGACGCTTACCAAGCTGACGGGAGAGCTCCGTCGAGGTCGACTCGTCCTGGCTGCTCCAAAGTGACGCCGGCCACTCCTCCTTCAACAGCGGGATTTCGAGGGCCATGAACTCCTCCGTCAGGTCCCGCATGCTCATCCGGCGGGCGACGATTTGAAGGAGCTGGATCCTCGCGGAGACCGAGCCGGCGCTGGCCTCGACGCGCGCCTCCCTCTAGAACCAGATATGGCGCGGAGGCCTGGCGAGCCCAGAGTTGAGCCCCACGTGGACGTAGAACCAGCGGTTAACCCACTTGGAGTACCACCTCTCGTTGATGGCCTTCACCGGGAAGGAGTCTGCATACCTCCTCCGGAGCTGGAAGTTGATGCTCCTGAAGGCCAATATCTGCCCCCCTTTCTTCTTCGGTTGGTAGAGGGCTTCGTGCATTTGCGCGAAGACCTCCGCTCTCTCTTCGCAGCCTTCGGCGCGCATGGCCCATTCGAAGATGGCAAGGCGGGCCACGGCGTTCGGGGACAGCTGTGGGAGCTCCAAGTGAAAGGCGTCCAGCACTCCGGCGAGGAGCTCTGAAGCGGGGAACTCAAGCCCCGCATCGAAGAAGGCCTCGAAGACGACGACCTCCCCCTCTCGTGGCAGTGGGACCGATTCCCGGCCTGGCTTCCTCGCCAGCGACTCGGGGCCAAGGCGGCCCCTAGTCACTTGCTCGATGGACGCGTCGGTGCACACCGACGGCCCAAGTTCTAGGGTCTGCTCCCGAAACCGCTCCGAAGCAGGACGGAGCTCCCGCGGGTCGCGTGCCTCAGCCGGGCCAGAGGCAGTCGCCGCCGCCGCCGCTGCCGCCGCCATCTTGCGTTGCAAGAAGCGGGGATCTACCACCGCGATGGGAGCTCTCTTCTCCACCATGGCGAGAGGAAACAGGGAGAAAGCAAGAGCTCAAAGAACAGGTGTTTGCTGTCAAGAATAAAGCGAGGAAACTGGACAAGTGGGCAGGAGGGGGGCCTGGCCAGCGCAGCAGGGGCTATTTAAGCGCGGAGGATGCCGCCGGTCCACCTTCCGCCTGCTCGGTGCGCGCGCGTAACGATCGCGTGGCATTCACATTTAAGACCCAATCGGCACCTCGGGTGCGCCAGTCCCTGATGGTCCGCCTCCCCGATGTCGCCTGCATGCGCGCCGCATTAACTGCGACCGAGTAACGCTCTTGCTCGCCTCCTCGGGCGCCTGAACCTGGCGGTCAAAGGCAATTGGGCGCCCGCACTACCGGTCAAACTTCTTTCTTCGAAGGGGGGAGAAGCGATTAACTCGCCGAGGGTGCTCCGGAATAAGCTCTCGGCCTCCAGATTCCTGGACGCCCCGCTGATTCCAAAACATCCTCGAAACGATCGGACGGGGCCGCCCCGCAGCGGAATTCAGCATCTATATGTAAGTCGTTTCCTTATAAAGGTTATCGAGATTATCATGTGCGCTTCCACCCTCTCTTACGCAGGGCTCTCGAAGAGGAAAGAAGCGAGGGGCTACTGTTGGGGGAGATAATCCCGATGATAGTAGGGGAACAAGAAGGTCTGTACGGCTCCGAAGGAAGACCATCACCAGAAGACCCGAAGCCCTATGCCGGAGGTACCTGGACCTCCGAGCAAGGGAGCCGGAGGCTTCCGGAGGTTCCAAGGCGCGCCGGAGGGGTCTTCGGAGGAGGAGTGATCAGACGGGTGCCGGAGCTCACCCTTCGGGTCGAGGACGCCGGAGGCCACCCTTCGGGTCGAGGATGCCGGAGGCCACCCTTCGTGTCATGCTGAGGATCTAGAGGGAGGCCGGACGATAAGAAGACCAGTCAAGTCCGTGGGGGGACAAGGTCGTGATCACCTGCGCCGTATCGAGCGGCCTTTGCAGCGCCCGACACGGTCGATACGCTGTCAGGATCGAATCTTCCTGTCTGTACCACGCAGAGTCCGTTTTGTCTGTACTACCGGCCAGTGTCAGGCCAAGTAGCGGTTGGCGGTTCAGAGGTGCCTGGCCCCTCAGGGAGGGTCACCCTATAAATACCCCTCAACTACAGTTGTAATGGACACACGATCCAAGAATACAAAGCATACAACATTTCATCACTCCCAGAAAACCTGCTGGTTCGATCCGTCGTCCCAACACAGATGTTGTCTCTACAAATTTCCAAGGGCCTACATGCTGCCTAATTCTTTTCAGAACATGCCTAGCCAACAACAATGAAACCAACAAATAGTACCTGAATAGCTTGTACAGGAAAATACGAAAGGTCTGCAAATAGTGCTTCTGTGCCTGAAGAATGAGGTAATTAAGTAACACACAAAAACACAATATAAGCCATCACTATACAAAACACACAAAAATCAGAAAATAGAAGACATCAAATCAAAGTCATTTCTTAATTGTTACCTGCTAAGCCATTTCATTTTTCAACCAAATCAATGCAGTTTCTCTATCTCCCTCACAAGCACTCAAAAAAATCTCCCTATTATCAGCATCCCTGAAGACATTATAAGCCTTGGATTTTTCCTCTCTTGTCAATTCCATTGAGTTAACAACAGTTATGCAATTCTTAATTGAATAATTGTTGGCTTGGGCAGCCTCTTTTTCTTTAGCTAATTCTGCAGCTTCATCCTCAGCCTGTTTTCTTCTCAAATCGATGTATTTCTCCATTAGTCCTTCGATGTTACCACCCTTTTTCTGCCTCTTTGGTCCTTTTTCTACTTTGTTGTTTCTTATACCACTACCTCTTTCTGCCCTATGTTCATTACTACCAATATTTTCAACTTCTTCAAATGAATCCACCCTTGCACCAACATTGTCTTGCACTTGATAAGCAAAAGTTTCCTCTACGTCTGGAAATGTAGCCTCAGTGTCACCAATGTCGGTCGTATTGTCAAGTTGGGTCATAACTGGATGTTGTGGTGGCTGCATAGAGGTGAAGTTATAAGTCCCTTCAGCAGTATGACCTAGAAGGAAGTTAGTTATAGTTAGATATAGTTATAAAAGGATTACACAAAGCAAGATGATAATTATATATTAAAACTAACCATCATACAACTCTCCCAATGCCTCAAATAATGGAAATGACTTGTTCCGAAACTTTCTAATTTTGGGAAATAACTGCACAAAAACAAAAACACCATGAATTTATTGGTGTCACAAAAGCACAACATAAATAAACTAAGGTTTAAGGAATCATACGATGATTATGTTGTTCCAAACCGCAGGTTCAGCCTCAATCATGAACCTATCATTGTTCCAAGAAGCCCCACTTTGTTTTCTAGCCTCCTTCAGCATCCGATACTCTCTTTTTAACTCTTTTTCCTTCTCTTGGATTTGAGCCTTTGTAAAAGTTGCATACTTTTCTCTATCGTGGAACTCCTTCACGATTTTATTCCACGCCTCCGATGTCCAACCATTTTGACCCCTATAGTCAGGTGTTTTATGCTCATGCAGCAATTCTACCAATGTTTTCTCTAATACTGGGTTCCAAACAACCCTTACTTTATCTACAAACATATATTTGAGGGTTGAGGAAATAAAATATGCACAAAAAATAGTATTGTGCTCATGTACATACCCCTTGTAGCAGTGACTTTGGGGGATTTCTTCATACGTGCAGCTTGAGACATAAGCATGGCAAATCTTGGTGAACCACTTCCAAGCATGGTATCTACAAAAAGTAATGCATTGGACTAATTTCTATTTTGTCGGTAATCGCTCCACATTTGATGTGCTATCACATCTCTCAAATTGTTGCCCTGAATGTTAGCTTGATCATTGCCTTGATCGCCATCTGGCAAGTCAACAAAATTTTGTGGCTGAATATTATCTGGTTGGTTGTCTAACCACTGTTCATCTCCCTTAAGTGATCGGATAATATTATGTAACACGGCTGCAGCTACGGGTATCTTCACTTGGTTCTTTATCTTGTGAAATGTAGCAACCTTCAGAATAGGGAAACACATATTTAAAATCCCCAACGTCCTTTCAACATGATTCCTCAACACGACATGACGATGGTTAAATAACTCCTTGTAATTCTGAGGCCTACGGTGACCTGCACCATACTGAATTTGTAGTTTACCATATAAGGCAGCGTTAGGTGATCCTTGCACAAACCACTATATCTCCTCTTATCTAAATAGTCCTGAGGTCGAGAGGGCACTTCATGCAAACACAACAGGACTGAACTACCCGTGGATGGATTTCAGCTATATTTTGAAATATTCAAAACAAGTTACCTATATTTGCTTCCAATTTTAAGTTCACTTTTATCCTATGATGCATAATTTCTATCAATGATCATTTTTCTTTCTTAAAGAGATATCTGAAATGCAAGTTATACTTTAGGTACAACTATAATCTATTTTAAGATTGACCCTGACCAATAACTTGCCTACAGGTTTCTATCACTCATGATTTGTTTTGATGCCAAAACGGTACCTACAACCTTTAGGAGCCAACCATCAAATATTCAAGAAATGAAAACCAGTCCACTAATTATTTTAGCAAGTCATATTTTATATATATAATAGGGAGAGGTATCAGTGAGTCAACATCAAAAGAAAGCATATAGCATATGATACTCTGGCTATAGGTCTACTTATCCCACAACCATCAATCTAAATTTTGGACCATAAAGAGAAGGATTTTACCATATCAGTCTATCACATAAAAACATTCTATATTGTTCAGATTTTGTTTATTCTCACCTCTAAAGCTACCTCTTACTCAGATGCATATCAAGGAAAAGTGCATACTAGCAACACCATAAGCACACAGAAAAGCACAATATACATATGTGAGGTAGACAAGCGCAAAGTGCGGCGGCGGGGGCGGCGGATGGTGGAGGCAGCACGAGGCGGCGGGGTAGGCGGCGGCGGGGGCGGTGGAGGGCGGAGGCAGCACGGGCGGTGGGGTAGGCGGCGGCGGGGGCGGTGGAGGGCGAAGGCAGCACGGGGGCGGCGGGGTAGGCGGTGGCGGGGGGCGGAGGGCGGAGGCTGCACGGGGGCGACGTGGACGCGACGGCAGCGACGCGGGGGCGGCGGAGGCACGACGACTATGGAGCGGGGACGGCTGCGGCGTCGGGGCGGCGGAGGCGCGATGGCTGCGGCGCGACGGCAGCGAAGCAGGGGCGGCAGAGGCGCGACAGCTGCGGCACGGGCTAGGGCTTCACAGAGAGGAAAAAATCCACTCCTGGGCCGGGGTGGGTTAATTCCCGGCCCAGGTGAGGGAAAAAACCCAGCGCTGGGCCGGGAATAAATCCCCCAGTGGGCTAACCGAACACATTATTTTTAATGGGTTGGGTTTCTTTCCAAACCGGGCTGATCCCTAGGGATTGGGCCAAAATCCCTGTCAACCCCAGCCCAACCGAATAGGGCCTTAGAGGGAATTTTTTCTAGGAAGGTCTTGAGCAAAAAACGCAAGTATCATATGATGAGATGGGGGCATTGTGTGCGCCAAAGGATTTTGGAGGTTTGAGCTTTATCAGCACTAGAGAGATGAACATAAGCCTCTTGGGGAAATGGATCTTCAATCTAGAGTCCGGGCATCAAAATATGTGTCACTCCCTGTTGAGGAACAAATATTGTCAGCAAAAAGGTTTTTTCTGAACCACAACGGTTGGGGGCTCTTTCTTTTAGAAAAATCTTCATAAAATCAAAAGTTAGGTCCAAAAAAGTTGTGGGTACAAAGTTGGTAATGGTACAGAAACGTTGCAAATGCAACGTAAGGGCACATCACCGAATCGAACAAGGCCAGCAAACGGAATAATAATAAAGTTAGACACTGCCAGTACTTATACACCTTAAAATATGATTTTAAAATAAATCTAATAAATTAGGGGTGAAATTAAAAATATCCAAACCATTTATTAATAAAAAAACATTATTTAGTGTTGAAGTAATAAAAAATCTTAATTTGTAAACTGAATGTAAATAAGAGACAAAATAAAGTATTTTTAGAAAATGTTGAATGACCGGAAGTACAATCTTTTGTACGATGGAGTAAGTAGAGCTAAACTAAAAAAAATCTCGCTATTCTAAAATATAATAAATTGAGCAATAGTGCTTATCCTATAAATTCAAGATGCTATTGTGATCAAACAATTCACATCGACCTGTTTTATGAATGTCTATTATAAGCTCATTACAAAAGTATTGACAGCGAGACTATCTAATTGTGTCTCAAATCTAATTGATGAATGTTAAACTGTCTTTATTCTAGGAAGGAATATTCTGGAGGGAGTAGTGATCTTACATGAAATCCTCGTAAGTTCAAAACCAAAAATAAAAGAGGTGTGATCTTTAAATTGGACTTTGAGAAAACATACGACAAAGTGAGTTGAGAGTTCCTATACGAGGTTTTACACATAAAGAAGTTTCCTGCCAAATGGATAAGTTAGATGAAAAAGGTGATAGAAGGAGGCAAAGTTGCCATAAACATTAATGGAGAGCTAGGGGCTATTTCAAAACCTACAAAGGAGTTAGGCAATGTGATCATCTTTTCCCTTTACTCTTTAATCTGATGGGTGATGTTCTAGCAGAGATGCTGCTAAGAACTAAAGAAGCGGAACAATTATAAGGATTAGTGCTTGACTTAATACGAGGAGGTCTGACAAACTTGTAGTATGCATATGATACCATTTTGTTCATTGAGCTCTCTGAACAAAACATCATGGTTCTGAAATTTCTGTTGTATTGCTATGAAGAGATGTCAGGTATACGAATTAACTATCAAAAAAGTGAACTGTTTGGAGTTGGTTTATCTCACGAAGAAGCTCAAGAGGTGGTAGACAAGTTTAACTATAAGTTAAGATTTACCAATAACCTACCTACGGCTCCCTTTGTCACACCGAAAACCATCTATTACTGATTTTAAGAAAAACTCTGCCAAAGTAGAAAAGAGATTGTCTACCTGGAAATGTGGCCATCTGTCATTTAGAGGGAGGATGGTTCTGATCAACTCTTGCCTAAGCAGCATCCCCATGTATTCAATGGGAGCTTTTCTTCTCCCAGAAGCTATGCATCAAGCGATAGACCGTATTAGAGGGAATTTTTTCTAGGGAGGTCTTGAGCAAAAACACAAGTATCATATAATGAGAAGATGGGGGGCATTGTGTGCGCCAAAATGATTTTGGAGGTTTGGGCTTTATCAGTACTAGAGAGATGAACATAAGCCTCCTGAAGAAATGGATCTTCAATCTAGAGTCTAGGCATCAAAATATGTGTCACTCCCTGTTGAGGAACAAATATTGTCAGCGAAAAGGTTTTTTTCCAAACCACAGCGGTTGGGGGATCTTTTTTTTGGAAAAATCTTCATAAAATCAAAAGTTAGGTCCAAAAAAGTTGTGGGTACAGAGTTAGTAAAGGTAAAATAGTTTTTTCTAGAATAATATGTGGATAGACGACCCACTCGAAACTAGATTTTATAAACTTCATGATATCTATCTTGACCCCCTGGCCACAATTGCTGACCTGTATGATGAAGGTGAATGGAATATTGAATTCAGAAGGTCATTGATAAGGGATGAAATTGATCAATGGGAATCCCTTCAGAGGATTTGAGTGATGTTTACTTGACCCAAGAAGAAGATAACATCACTTAGTGCCTAGATAAGAAGGGTTTCTCTTCTTTGGTCTTGTACCATTCTATCATTTTTAGAGGTGTTAGAGATTTGAGAGCGATGGATATTTAGAAAAGTTTTATTCCCCTTCAAGTGAAAACCTTTATCTACTTCATGATTAAGGTGAGAATTCAAGTGGATTACCAACTTGGGAGAATGAGTTGGCATGGGGATCAAAACCATAAAATTTATGGCCACCTTGATATCCCTCATGACAAAGAATCGTTCATTGCTCTATTCCTCGACAAACCAAGATCAAAAAGGAACTCTATCTTTATCTGGCTGTTAGCAGCATACACTTGGACCATTTGGTTGAACCACAATAGAATTATCTTTCAAAATGTGTATCTTGACAATGTTATGTGTCTAGCTTACAAAATACTAATATATATATTTTCTGTCCTAGTGGATGATTCTGGCACCACCTTGTCTAAAGAATGAAACTTCATAAGTGCTCAACTTTTTCTGTGCCAACATTCAAGCCTCAACAGATCAAGAAGCCTCTGGAGTTGATGATTGAAACCAGCAATGTGTTTCTGGTGTTGCCACTGTCCACTTGATGATGTTGCTTATTTTGGTTTGTGCTAACTAATGTTTAGATGGTGGTCTCATAGTTAGTCAGAACTCAAATATTTGGGTCACATAATCTTTACTCATTAATCCATTCATCCATGTGAAAGAAGGTGTAGTATAATCTTTTTATTTATCTTTTTAATATATGTAAGTCTTATTATATTTTGAGAGGAATGGTGTATGTTTTATGAAAGATTCAAACCTTTGTTTTATTTTATCAACGAGTTTTAAGTGGTTAAAAGAAAAAATACCTGCTTTAACACAAAGATTAAACAGAAAAGAGCGCATACTTATCTGAAAAAAGTTTGTCTCAAGTAAAGCTGCCAGTACACTGCTCGTAGCTTTCTAAATCCCTTGAAAGTTAAGCATGTTCCAGGAGATTTAGGATTAGCAGTGTTATTAATCGGCATTATTAACCACAAAAGAGAGAACTGATGAGTGATGGATGAGCAGGCAGGGGCCAAGAACTTTCTCTTTCCTCTCTCTTTCTCCCTCCTGCTTGCACGCCTCGTCGCCTTTCGCCGCCACCTCTCTCTCCTCTAACCCCTCACACCTTTGGCGTGGTACAGATTCTTGATTGATGTGAGCTATTTTGGTTGGTTCTTGGCAAGAGGAGCAAGGACACAAGGTGGAGTTTCATATTTTCCTCATTCCTCTGAACAATCGTTTGCTCCCCTTCTTTGGATTTTTGATAGCTGACGAGCTACCCTTCTGCGGGGCAAGAAAGGTGGCAGGTTCTTGTCCATCTCCAAATCCCTGCATCAAATTTGTGATTTTTTCCCACTCCTGTCGGTCTCGGAGGTGAGGTTACCAGGTGGCGCGGCATTTGGGGTGGAGTTTTTGCACAGCAACCTCGATTCCTGCACCGATTCCTCTGTTTGATGCGGAAGAAATGGAGAAAAAGTCGGTCATTTCGCTAAAAACCCCAGCTTTGTTGGGCGTTGCGAAGGTGGAGGTGTAGAACAGTAGATTGGTGGAGAGGGACGGAGGCGGCGTGGGTAGGAGAAAGATGATTCAGCTGCTGTTTCTTGTGGTGTTCGCGGAGGGGGCGGCGGCGCTGCTGCTGATGGTGAAGGCCGGGCCGTTGCGGGAGCTGGCGATGCGCGGCGTGGACCAGGTGAAGACGGGGAAGGGCCCGGCCACCGTGAAGACCATCGCCTGCACACTCTCCGTGCTCCTCATGTCCAGCGTCGCCAGCATCCTCAAGATCCAGAACAGGGGGCTCAAGCTCGGCACCGTCAGCCCCATGGACCAGGTGCTCTGGAGGACGCACCTCCTCGAGGCCTCTCTCATCGGTGAGCACGCATTGCCGCCTTCTTTACTCGACTTAGCACTGAAAATGCTCAGGGAGCTAGCTGAATTGTGCAAACCAAATCCTGACAAACCCCTAAGGTGCACAGAGACTAGGGTACATAATTTAGGTTAAACTATAAGCAATAGGTTGACAAGCCTCCTATCATTGAAGAATGTTGTGTATGTTCAATTGTTTATGAGCAAATTGCACCTTGCATTTATGTCATGTTCCTTGTGAGGTCAACTG